>JAFFST010052023.1:119158-130588 GCA_022414735.1 Noturus placidus
CATGAAAAGATATCATCAAATATTTACAAAAATGTGAGGGGTGTACTCACTTTTGTGAGCTACTGTATATCCAGAATTGCGTGCTAAATACAAAATAGATCCATCTTTAACATTAAGTGTTGAACCCCTTTCAGAATATTGTGTTTATTTATGGACTAGACAATCTTTTTTTTTTTCTTTTCGTTTTCTTTTTCCACACAGGAAACGCTGCCTTGTGTTGATCCAGCACTCCAGGCCAAATGGCAGCAGCTTCTTCATCGTCCTCCTCCGCCGGAGGGGTTAGCGGGAGCTCCGTTACTGGATCTGGTTTCAGTGCATCAGAGCTCATTCCCCCTAGAAAAGTCCTCTACACTTACCCTAAAGGAGCTGGGGAGATGATGGAAGGTCTGCCAAATACAGCGCTTCTATTTTTGCTTTTTTAGTTTTTAAATCCAGGGGACTTTTTATTCGTTTATTTATTTTCAACAGAGAGTTGAGAATCAGTGGCCTCAGGAGTAGACTGAAATTAATTTCATTGAATCGAATCGACTGGTGTCAGGTTTTGCATATAAAGGCATGTTTGCAATTTTGCAGAAATCACACCAGCCGATTTGACCTATCCTAAAGGGATCCCGTTGTCTTTATATGACAGTAGTAGCATTGTCAAGAATACAAAATTGCTGGTAGCAGTATGATGTATATCGAAGGACAGTAATATTAGCAAGAGTACAAACAAAAGAAGTACAACCCCAATTCTGAAAAAGTTGGGTCAGTATGGAAAATGCTAATAAAAACAGTGATTTGTAGATGTATTTAGACTTGAAATGTATTGAAAAATGTATTAAGACAAGGTATTTGATGTTTTACCTTATCAACTGCATAGTTTTTTGAAGATAAATGTTTATTTTGAAATTGTTGCATGTACCCTGTGTACCAAAAAAGCTGAGACAGGGGCAATTTAGGACTAATAGTGATGTGACAAGCTAAAATAAGGTGATGTGAAACAGGTGAGACAATCGTCTAATCTAACCACAGATGCTGTGTAAAGTTGAGGCTTTACTATGCAAAGCAGAAGCCATACATCAACACTGTCCAGAAGCGCCGTCGACTTCTCTGGGCTCGGTCTCATCTGATATGGACAGTAGCACAGTGGAATCGTGTTTTGTTGTCTGATGAGTCAACATTTCATATACAGGTGCTGGTCATATAATTAGAATATCATCAAAAAGTTGATTTTATTTCAGTAATTCCATTCAAAAAGTCCTGTGATCCTGGGTTTTTTGTAGATGGGAATGATCGTGGAGGTCTTGAAGCAGACTTGCACATGGCATATCTCCAGTGAGGTGTTAAAGCTGTCTGTGAACACTGGAGACAGCTGATCAGCATAGTACTTAAGGGCGGATGGAAAGAGTCTGGTGCAGCTACTTTGCGGGCTTCTGTCTCTTGAAGACTCTTAACGTCTCTCTCCAGGATGGAGAGAGTCGTACTTGTGGTGGGGGAGGAGGGGGAGGGAGCTGTTGAGGTGTGCAGCTGTGGAGAGGCTTCAGCCCTTACTGTGGTAGAGGTGGTGGGCTGGAACTGATGGCTGGTGTCATGGGGGATCATGTCTGGACTGTCCCCAAAGTGAAAGGCTGTTGTCCAGACACAGACTGGGGGGCTTAAGGTTTGTAGTTTGTGATCTATCTGAGCCCTTTCCAGACAGAAGCAGAGACATTGGCTGAGAACTGCTGTTGTAGTTTCTCAGAGTAAAGCTGTTTAGCTTCTCTCACCACCTTGCTAAACTTGTACTTTGACTCTTGCTGCCATCCAGAGCAGGAAAGTGTCTGGGTCATTTATCCACACAGGGACATGCATTTCCAATCGTCTGAACTTTTTGTCTCCAGAAAGAACAGCGGGCATTAATAAATGAAACCCGCCATTCTCCTTTAGTCCTAATTCTGCTCTGGCTGGATTGGAATATTCTCAAATTCTGTGCTTAGCTGAGTCCTGGCTCGAAATTAAGGGAATGTGTGTGTGTGTGTGTGTGTGTGTGTGAGAGTGAGATTGTCGATATAAGTTTTCTGTGAGGTGACATTTTTGCAAGGACTTTCCAGTGTCACCGCTTCAGAACACAAGACTTTGTGCTTTTGGGTTTCTCTGTAACATGACAAGCTGCAATTCTTTTGACTTTTTAACTTCAGGAGAGTGGAAAAACAGACTGTTTATAGCTACTATAACGTAAGTGTTAACAGGAACTAGTCTGCTTCATCAACATTCCACAATGCTAAACATAAAACGGACAACCTGTTGTTTTTAATAAATAAACAATCGTGATCTCTGGCAAACTGCTGTGGAATAAGATGAATAAAACACTTCAGAATATGCCGTTGTTGGAAAATAATCAACAATAGTAACTTTGCTTTTCACACCAGCCCTCCATTCATTCTTTTCCTATAATAGCCTAGCTGTGTTTTTATTCAGTAATTATGGGCCTGTAAGCAAATGTATTGTATTGTTTGAAATCTACTGGACACTTTTTACTCTTTACTTTTCAGATGGCTCAGACAGATTTCTGTGTGAGTCGGTTTTCAGTTATCAAGTGGCATCAACTCTAAAACAGGTGAAGCATGGTAAGATGCATATTCTTCAGATTTTTAGAACACCAGTATCACATTGTATAACAACAATCAACACTAATTAACTAAATGTCAGTGCTTATGATTGTTATTGTCACTAAGGTCTCAAAACACAATACTGATGTGTGTTTGCTCTCAGATCAGCAAGTATCCCGTATGGAGAAGTTGGCCAGCCTGGTGGAGGAGCTGGAGGCAGATGAGTGGAAATATAAGCCTATTGAACAGCTATTGGGTTTCACAACTTCATAGCGACCCACTTACTGCTCACATCAATTCATGAGTTGCACTGAATTTTTGTTTATCATTTTACTTTCTAAAGAAATGTTTTTTTTAATCTGAATGGAAATGTTTTCATATAATTTATTTATGCACATTTCCCATATTTGAAGAACATACATAGGCTGCAGATTTGTACGAAACTGTTTTAGATATTGTAATGGAACTTAATACTCCAATGTAAATATGTTCTAGATCATGTCACAGCAGACTAATCACGTACAAAAGTGTACCCAAACTTTAACAAGTGTTTTTTTAAACTGCTCTAATCTACATTATTCAAAAGTATATATTAAATCATTAAAATAAACCATTGTGTTGATACTTTCATCCATTTCAAAGAGGTACAGAGTAAGTGCACTGTCAGGGCTGCAATTCTAGATATTCTTTGATACTTATTATTAAATTGAAAGCATGAACAATATTATATTATGTCATTTATTTGTGCGGTTTAGAAACAAAGGCTGATCGATGGATCGATCTTTGCTACAAAGGCAACCAGCTGCCTTAGAAGCACAAACATATCTTGTTTTTGTCTTGAGTGTACAGGAGCCCTGTGCTATTTTCCACGCTCCTGCACAGTTGCTATTAATTTTAGTGCTGTGGTCTGAGGTTATCCTCCCCCTCACTGTGTTTGTATGAGAGAGAGAGAGAGAGAGAGAGAGAGAGACAGAGATGGATAGAGAGAGGGGGGGAGAGAGAGAGAGAGCGCGCGAGCATATAGCCTACTTGTACCCGCAGCTGTAGAAACAGGAGAAGACAAAGTGAGAGAGAGTGGGTGCAGGGAGACAGCAAATAAAACCCACACTCTTTGTCTTAAAAAAAAAAAAAGTTAAGTGCCGTGTTCATAAGTTCTCAGAGCACTATGCATACTTATAACTAATGTATTTTTCATAGTTGTTTTTTTAACTGAAAAACACAATCTATGCAAAGTTGGTGACAGTTTGAGAGAGCAGAATAAATGCTGTCCAGTGAGCATTGTTTATATACACTGCGTCCTGAATACTAGGTTTGTGGTACAGTTCGTCCTGCTGGATGTTTTGCATGTGAATGTTTGAGTAATGTAGTACATTCTGTTCCAAAAAAAAAAAGGGTGGGACCAAACCTACAGTGTATACTGCTGGATCCTAAACACACTACATGTCTACCCCAACTCACTCACATACTCTCCCTAAAACCTGTTTTATGCATGTTAGAATTTTTAATTCCTAATAGCGCTTGCATGTTGTACGTCTTGTACGGGTCATCCTGCCTGCAAAGAGAACGGTTTGTTCAGCCCTCACTCATACTACCAACACATCTATGAATTCAGGCTAACTGACCAACATTTTCACACTTTTTTTAACAGCCAGCTGAAGTGCACACAGCAGAATGTTGGTCACACAGTTGGTCAAACAGCCTCTGGTAAATCACTAACATATTTTAACTGAGTTCTAAGAATAAACTGCTCTGTTAAAAGTTAGGAACCATAATAAAACATGCTGAAAGGATATCCTAGGCTAAATGTCATATCCTGATTGTTGTCTAACTACAGGTTACCTGTTAATAAATAAATCTCCACAGGGTTCATTATGAACTGATGTCATTTTATAGGTGTTTGTGTGCCTTGGGATTGTTTTTGCCTCAGCACGGTTCTCTGAAACGAAATGTAAAACAGATTTAGGATTAAAAGATCCTTTTTTATCTCTAAACATAATTCAATTTCAAGAACCTTAGCATACAGAACTATATTGTTCCACCGTAAAACATTAGTGTAAAATTGACATTCAGACAGTCCACATTACACTTCTGGAACCAAATGTTTAAATGTCTAAATAATAGAAAGTGGAAATTTTGTAGGAATATTAGCTATTTCTATATTTGAACTTTGCATACATTATTATACATTACATATGTGTGCATACACACACACACACACACATATATATATACAGTATATAGATAGATAGATAGATAGATAGATAGATAGATAGATAGATCAAATGTATAGATGTATTTGATGTGTATATACATTATATACACATACATTAGAGGTGTTTGGAATAAATGAATAGCTGTTAATAAAGAATAATAGTGGCACTCTGTAAATTCATATGACTGATATATGGCATTGTTTGTACTTTTTGCATCAGATACATCTGTACCTTTCAAACCAGTTATTTCTGGTCTTCGTCACACCCAGAAAGTTCTTAAAGTTACAAGATGAACAGCTATGACAGAATGTTGATTCATTTAGGACCATATAACATTACATCATACTGAATTATGTCTCCACAAGAGGTGCTGTAGTAGTACAGGAGCTTGCACCCACCAAATCAATGCACATTTATTAACCTGAGTGTTTTTGTGTGCAGCTTTGAGTGGTTACGAATATTGACAAGGCCACTGAAGTCATGTTTAACCCATAGTCCATGTGCATGGAGTGTACTGAGACAGACACTAGACTTATATGGAGTGATGTAATGTTGCATCACAGGCTGGCAATCTCCTGTGGAACTGGCACCTTTTAGTGTGCTGGATCCTCCTGGATATCCAGCCTGATGCTTGGATGTACAAAAACAATGACGTCATAATGCAGCCCACAAATGATTCTTTCTGCATACAGAAATGACTGAAATCACTGTTTTTTTTTTTTTTTTTTACTGTACACGATATAGTGTTATTTTTTTCATTTGTGGATATGTGCATTATTAAAAATCCATATAATGTATTTATTTATTTATTTATTTTGTAAAACATGTTCACTTTCATACTGCAATATCACACATTTTGAAAATGTATTCTTGTTTGTAGCCACACTTGTGCATCATATAATCTCAACAGCCTACCAAACACTAACTTTGCCCCAAATGCTTATTAAACTCGGACACGGAGACACAGAGAGAAAGACAGGTTTTGTCCGAACTTGTCCTGGGTGAAACAATAGACTACTTGCTGTGTTTTTCCCTTCCTCAGCAGACAATGGCTCGTGCGCGCTTCGTGTTACTGGGCAAAGTGGAACGCTCAGAACGTGCGCGAAATGCTGATTGGCTGACTTGTCTCCGGGGGCGTGAAACGTTCCCGTTGGGCGGAGCTATATAAACAGCTTTGTCCTCGCGCATGACATCAGTGTTTGCAGACGAGTAACTGCAGCACTGAAGGACAGAGCACTTAACTCGCTCTCTCTGTTCTTTGTTCGTTTGAGCTGAAAATTTCTGATTTATCATCAAATACTAGCAAGACATCACCTGCAGGTTAAATCTGCACGGCTTTGGTGAGTGCTTATTTTAAAATCAATGTTACTTTAATGTGCCTGTGACTTGTTTTTGGTTCTATTCAGTCGTTCAGTTTGCAAAAGTAATGGCTTCTTAAAAAAATAAAAAACCCTAGACAGTAATATGATGTTCAATGGAACCCACTGAGGTGGTTTTTCAGCTTGGAACTCTTAAAGGTTTCATTGTAGAGTTCTTCAACAAGGTGGGTTTTTTTTTTTTTTTTTTTCCTCAAAAGGTTCTGAGTAGAAAGCTGAAGCATTAATTAAACCATACAGAGAAACCCTGAGGAAGCTGGTTTTGTTTTTTTCTAAGAGTTTGATGCTACAAAATCTTCTCAAGTTAAATTTTTTTTTTTTTTTTTTTTTTTTTTAGACAAAAATTAAAAATCTGGATTCTTTCAAGGCATTGAAAAGAACAATTTGCTGTTGAATGAATGTTGTTTATTGTCTGCATGAGGTGGCTTTTATTTTTATTTTTTTTATTTTAATAAGTTGTTTTGAGTCCTGTTTTTGCCCTAGACACACATCTCTAAGTTTCTTTCTTTCTTTCTTTCTTTCTTTCTTTCTTTCTCAGGTTTGAAAGCACATCTGACCCTGTGAGAGCTGCACTTTCAGCTCGGCGTCATGCAGAAGACCCAGACTGAAGGGGTTTGGGTTGATGGAGCTCCACAGCGGCTGTCTTGGAGTGGTCTGGTGCAGAAACTCAGCAGCAGTAACAGTATAGACTCTGACTCGGAGCACAGTGGCGCAGATGATTTCTCAGATACTGGTAAGTTGTGCACAATTTTCTATTCTTTAAAATGATCATTACTTTTACACCTTGTCCATTGTAAGCGAGCTTTGTCATCTCCTCAAACTTGTAAAGGATTGAGGCTTTTGCACTTTAAAGGTTGCGGTATTTATCATGAAGCACGTGTATGTGTAAGTCTGTTGATTTTGAAGTGTTAAATGTGGTATTTTTGAATTGATTAAGGGTGGCAAGTATTTATAAAGACAGCCCTGATACCTGCAGTACACTTGGGGGAAACCGCATTATGATGTGATTAAGAGGAAACGCATCCCGATATGATGCCTGATGGTTAACCTGAGGTTCTTTTACATCTCTTCTGTATCTGTAGGTTCTGTATCTCTTCCTGACTTGTCTGCTCTGGAAGCTGACATGTTCTACGACCCGACGGAGGAGAGCCTCTGCAAAGAAGTAGTCGAACAGATTGCTCTTAGCCTGATTGAAGCGAAAGGCTGCACACTGCACTGCTCCAAACTTCTCATCCCCAACAAGCTGCTGGAACACATAGGGAGTGAGCTGGTGCAGCTGGCCTTGAGTGAGCCGTGTGGCCTCCGGGGGGCGCTCATAGATCTGTGTGTGCAGCAGGGAGAGCTGTTTCACAGCTTAAGCCAGATTGCTGCTGACCCCTGCCTTGTACCTACCTTCCAGCTTACGCTCATCCTCAGGCCTGAGTCAGGAGGCATCTGGCCGAAGATCCAGGGCTTGTTTACTGCTAATTCCTCATCTATGCCTCTAAGAGGTGCCCTAAAACTCAGCACTGGCTTCAGAGTGATCAAAAGGAAGCTGTACAGCTCTGAAGAGCTACTTATTGAAGAATGTTAAGCCCCAAGGACCAAAGCTGACCCTTTGAGACATTCTGGCTTCGTTAGGTCACTTCTAGTGATCTGAGAGCTGTTCTCAACCGAGTGACAATACTGTGTCCATTGACTTTATATTGAAGACATTACCAGATATTGCAGGTCTCATTTTGTCACGAGGGTGCTTATGCAAAAAAGAGCATAGGGTACACAAATGTAAAAGCATTCTTCTCTTCACTGATTGCTGTGTATATTAGATACTGCATTCATATATTGCACTCCTTTCAGGCAGTTTCTGAACCTGTCTGATGCCGTTTTGTTGACTGCTTCGAAACGTTTACCTCACTTTTTTTAATTAATTTTCTGAAAGCAACTGTGGCAGCTATTTCATCAACCTGATTTACCAGTGTCATAAAAAAAAAGTTTTTATCCAGTGAGCACCATTTCATGATCCAAGTTTGATCCTTTACTTAAAATGGACTCTTGGCATCTTAAATGTTTTTAAACACATTGTGACATGCATATTCACTTGTGCATCATTATTTATTTGATATTCAAATACTTGCATTTTTTATGTGCATTAAGGAAATGGAAAATAAATTATTTTTGAAGAAATATTTGCTTGTGATTTTTGCTTCTTATCTTCACCATACTGAGTTTCTGTTCTCATTGTGCTACAAAACATGGTGTTTAATTTCTTAAACGCCTACATTATAGAACAATCCGTTATAACTTGGTCTTTGCGTTTAAATAAGAAATGTGCACAGAAGAGGCTAAGGCTCTAGATTTTACTTCCAGAAATGCACTTTGGACAGAATTACTGGATTAATTAACAACTTTTGCCTGGCATGAACTAAATGCTAATCTTCACTGGAGTTTGTAAAAATGCTGTTGCAACAATGTTCTGACATTTTAATAAGTGTTAGTAGACAATAAGTCCTTCTTTATAAAACTAAAGTCCAGACAGTAACTAGAGTTCAGAATGCTGGAGCTGTGAACCAGCACCATTAACATTTATTCCAAAACAAATGGAAGAAAAGTGACCAGGACTTTTTTAATAAGTTTCATGACCTTTGCTATAAAAATGCACATGAGTAAAAAGTTCTTCAATAAACAAGCTCATCCATTTGATTTAATTCAGGACCTTTATTCTTGAGTACCGCAGTGCTGGAGAACGAGTGGGTTTTCTTGAGATACCTCATCTATAATGTGATCAGTTTCTCAGAAGCATAAAGAGACTATTTACTGAAACGCTGCCCGTTTGGATTAGGTTTTGAGAGTAGGGAAAACCTCAAACTGTAACTTTCCTCATGTCAATTTAAATTACCAAGGTCTGCTTTCGAAAACACCGATTTCACAAGTTTCTAGTTCATGGTTTACCAACCTGATATAATTTTTTTAATGGTGTATGCTCTTACAAAGTGCTTATTTAATTAGAAAATTTTTCCAAAGGCTGAAAAGTGAGAAATATACAGTACTAAAAAGGATCCACATCAGAAATACAAATCCAGCAGAAACCGGTATGATCTAGACGTGAGCACTGACTTCTGTGGAACGTGAACCACTGCATGTTTAAGCTTACACAGCCTGCCAAAATCTGGTATGACTCAACTGCGCACGCGTACACACATTCTCAATCTCCTCCCTTCCTGAATCACAGAGAGCCTAGCAATCCAACCCCCGTGCACACCATATCACACTTCCTCAGCACAAACACACAAAGCACACCAACTTCTAAGGTTGAAGAGTGGCAAATAGGATTTAATTGTTCTCTTATCATCCAGAAGAGAAGCATTTCTACAGAATTTTAGTCAGCAAAATTAAAAAAATATATCTAATGTCATAACTAAAAAAAAAAACCCCAAAAAAACAAGTCCTGATCCTTGAATAAATACTACAGAGCAGTGTAAAAGTCTAGTGGCGAAGATAAAAGTTAAAAGTATGGAGTGCTTATTAATGCTTATTTAACATGCTGACCTAAATCAATAAAATCCTGCATAGCTATATCTCAAATGTACAATTATATAAATTAATAAATTAATACAAAATGACTAGATCATTGTCTATATAGAACCAATTAAAGATATGTATAAGTTCTTACAGCCTGAAGGGAATTAAACGCTTCCCAGATTGATAAAAATATTGGATCATTTCTTAACTGAGGTGTAGCTCAGGTCTGCAAAAGGCTGGAGAAGATCCTTTCCTTTACAAACCCATACAAGATAATCCTTCTCTAACACAGATATCTCTCTCTCGGTCTCTCTCTCACACACAAACACTTCGAAGTCTCTCTCCTTTGGCTGAATGTCACCAGTTTGTCACCATTGTACTAGGAAGATTCAATTTTAGACCTAGAAAACAAGAGAAATCAAAGTTAAAACAGTAATGCTGATATGAATGTGGCACACACAGTGGGGTCGGGCTGTACGGTCTTCTCACACTGATAGGTACGGACCACCTAAGAGTAAGGTCACGCTTGGCAAGTAAAGTGCACTAAAGCATTGACAAGGGACTGAAAGGGGACACTGGACAAATGAGACCTCTGCAAACATGTTAATACTGACAAACATTCAGTGCTGCTATACTGCCATTTGCTCTCCTTTTCTCTAATATTTTCTATTGTTCAGCAAAGTGCTTGAAATGCTACATAAATACACTGCCTTTCACTGGGCCTGATTTATTACCTTCAATAAAGAGAGAGGGGGGAAGGAAAAAAAAGAGAGGCTGGGTATTGAAGGACTGTTTATAATTGCTATAACGCAAGTGATAACAGAAACCTAACAGATAATCCACAATATTAAATGCAACTATACAATAGTTAATACCACAACACGTCATTCATCACTCAATTTAAAATTGTAATAGATGGGAAATTGCTGCATTATAAGAGGAATAAAACACTTTTAGACACGCTGTTGATGGCAAAATTGACTCTGCTTTGCATCGAGACACATCGCACCGCCCCATGGCTGATTATTTTCCTAAAATAACATGCCCCATCGTATTTTAATGCACTTTTACTTAATGCACTGTTTCAGAAAGGCTTCATCAGTGCAGAGCTTAATCTTACCAATAATCTCTTTATTCGTTTTTATTAAATGTAGCGCATAATGTACAACATACGCAGGGGAAAACAAGATTAAAACAATGGATTAATCACATAGGATAGGTTAGATCATTTCATCAAAGATTAATAACTTATTACACGGTTGTACGCGTTCGTATTTGTCACGCTGTACAGGCCAATGATAGTAGTATGTCCCAAATGATTCAAGACTGAGTGCACTATAGTCAAGAGTGCACACATGGAGACAGGCTGCATGCACGGCTTAGGATGCGGTTTTGGGTTGGTTATTTAGTAAACATTACCTAAAGCATAGAGCAAAACTAGCGGGGCGTCATTCAGTGTCACACTTTTCTCCTGCTCACCTGCCAGGTCATGTTGGTTTGTCAGTGGACATAAGTCTGAACTTCGGCCAGTCTGGAGCAGCTGGGCGTGCCCATTCTCTGAGCTCTCTGATATAAGTCGCTGTCACCAAAATAGCGTGCACGGTACAGCAAACCCTCCTCTGCGGACACACACACATACATGATATTTAATCTGCACATTGCAAAACTGGTCATTTAAACGGTTTTCATTTCAGACTTGCTGACAGAAACGAGTTGTCATGGCAACTTCCTCTCCCCAGAATCATATCCATATGTGGTGGGGGGGGGGGGGGG
>JAFFST010052024.1:18862-24390 GCA_022414735.1 Noturus placidus
CCTAACAGCAAAGGCAACGCCACCGCAGAGGCAGGCATGGGCTGTCAGAGATAAGAGGAAGAGCCTTATTCAAGACGAGAGAAGGAGGTGACAAAGTGGACCTGGAGAGAGAGAGTGTGTGTGTGTGTGTGTCGGGGGAGGTCGTTCTTTTAAAGGTGTACTTTAAACCACAGAAGTCATTTAAAGTTCTGATCGCTCCTCTTATGGACAGCAGAGAGGAAGTGAGAGTCTGTTGAGTGGTGGGTGGAGATGGTGTTGAGCTTATAGGGCAGATAAATCTCTAAAGGGCAGAAGGTCTCAAATTGGGGCAGTGCAATGTGTTCTGCGAAGAGGAGAAAAATGAAAGGTGAGCGCTTGAATCGGAGGATGAAAGGCAAAAGCGTGGAAACAAAACAACGACATTACTTTCGTGACTTCTTGCGGTGTTTAGTTAAGCTTTCGAATCCGTTTCATCGCACTACGAGTCAGAGGCTCTGCTGGAGTCCCTTCAGAAGCTTTTTGTTTGATTGATGCTGAATAAATGCACATGTGTATTGTTACGCGATCGTCTAATTCTCCAGGATGAATGATTTCTTACCTTTGAACCAGTTCATTTGATTAATCGAGGAGAAGAAAAATACAGTCAGTAATCACAGTGAACTCTAATAGCGGTCTGATAATGGCTGTCTTTATTCTGTTTTTAATGCTCAGGAATAAAGCGCTACTGATGGAGTCGCTTAAAATGAGACGAACGTTGGGGAGATAAGGCAGGGATGAGAAGAACATTTCAAGCAGACTTGGTTAACTCCTGTGTTCAGAGGAAGTGGATATTTGCAGAAATCTAATGGAGATTTGTGGAGGTACATCGCGTGCGGTTCTACTCGAGAACGTGTTAGCCTCCGAGGTGATTCCAGCGGAAATGAAACCCTTTTTCATTTTCTCCGGTCCTTAAACATTTCCTGCACCTTGTTTCAATCCCAGCACACACTCCATGTCTCGTTGTTCCAAACAGACTGATTACGGTCCATTGCGTCTTTAACACGCCATGTCTTTTCCTCCGCGTGCGAGTGTGCTGAGCTGTTTACGCTCTCTGCCTGTTTAATAGGGTTTGGTTTAAGAGCGTTCCATCTGAACGAGCAGAGAAGTGCGGGTGGGGATAAGTAAGGGTTAGAGTAAGTGAAGCTGCTGAGAAGTGAGACATGTAAGTGAGGATTAGAGTAGGAATACGTGAGATGCACGGTGGGTCTGAAACGTGTCAGTTATACTTCTACTGATCAGTATGTAGCGTGTTAACGTCCGAGCTGTACAACGCCAAACGCAGTACGGACCGTCACAGTGTGTGATTGCGAACTCAAGCCGCTGGTATTGAGAAGATCGTTCTGGAATGATCACATTTTGCTCTTAACGTCCCTCGAGTTAATGCCGTTTGCTCGACGCCTGTTTGTCCGACTACGTTTTTGAATCCCGTCTTTGTTTTGCTTTGTCATTGAGAACCACCGATGACTCCTGACATCGAACAGCAATGTGACAGTAAATGCTTTTTTTATTTTTTGTAATGAATTAAAAACAACACATCATACTTCTAGTCTTTTATGATTCTATGTACTGTTGTGGAATGTCCGCTAAACAGGTTAATCATTCCAGTAGCAAAGAAATTGTCTGACAACGTGTTGATACTGAAGACGTCCTTCAAACATGTGAAGCAAACATTTCCTTACAGAGAAGATTGTCGATGATGAAATATTTTCCCTCGTTAAATCACATGTTAGACATTTAATGCGAGGCATCTTCTGTACAGCTCTCTGTGAATCAGCTGTTACTATGGAAACAAGTGCATAATGTAATATATACCTGTGAAATGCCTCGTAGCAGGAACTATAGTCTGAACTGCTTTAATAGAAAATTAATCAATATTGTTTGACCAGACAGAATTAAGAATTCAGCAGCACTGCAGTAAAGCTGAATATAACATTATCTCGCTTTTCTTTTCTACATTCTTTTATATAATAGTTAAACTGAAGGCATCATTTTTCATTCTGAACAGTTAAACAAGTATAATATATACATTTATATATATATATATATATATTTATATATTAGTGTTTTGAAATGTCTGCCAAACTTCTGAGCACTTGGATGTAATCTTCTTAGATAATTACTGTAAAGAGAATAATCAGAATAAGATATGTGGAAGGTCTGAAGATTAACGATCATTTTGTAGGTGTGTGGGTGTGGGTGTGGGTGTGTGTGCGTGTGGGTGTGTGTGTGTGTGTGTGGGTGTGGGTGTGTGTGTGCGTGTGGGTGTGTGTGTGTGTGTGTGTATGTGGATGTGGATGTGTGTGTTTGTGGGTGTGAGTGTGTGTGTGTGGATGTGTGTGTGTGTGTGTGGATGTGTGTGTGTGTGTGTGTGTGTGGGTGTGGCTGTGTGTGTGTGTGTGGATGTGTGTGGGTGTGGGTGTGTGTGTGTGTGTGTTTGTGTGTGTGTGTGGCTGTGTGTGTATGTGGATGTGTGTGTATGTGGATGTGTGTGGGTGTGAGTGTGGGTGTGTGTGGGTGTGTTTGTGTGTGAGTGAGTGTGAGTGTGTGTGTGTGTGTGTGTGTGTGTGTGTGGGTGTGTGTGTTTGTGTGTGTGTGGCTGTTTGTGTGTGTGGATGTGGATGTGTGTGTTTGTGGGTGTGTGTGCGTGTGGCTGTGTGTGTGTGTGGATGTGTGTGGGTGTGAGTGTGGGTGTGTGTGGGTGTGTTTGTGTGCGTGTGTGTGTGTGTGGCTGTGTGTGTGTGTGTGAGAGTGTGTTTGGCATGGTAACACAAGTTCATTATATGAACTTTTTTTTTTATGATAAAATCCTCTAAAGTAAATGGTCAGTAGCCTGTGTGTGACTCCGCCCACCTCTATCTCTCTGTGATGTGTTTCTCTCTAAGCACTTTATCTTTATTCAACACAATTTATTATTACCAAGAAAGGATGTGTCGTGAATTCATTTTGTTTGTGTTGCCAAAAAGGAACCAAACCTCCGTGCTTGAAGAGTTATTCTTATTTCATTCCGTATCAGAGGTCCAGTTGAAAGCATTCTCACCGCCTGGAGTTGCTGTGTGATTGCTTTGGTCCAAACCCTGGTGCTCTCAGGCTGATAATATATAAGATCTGAGTTTTTATGTACTGTTAACAATATTTAGTATTCCTCTTGATGGTCTGATAATCTTGCTGGATGTCTCTGTGGCTGAACTCTGAACTCTGGAATACCATGAAAATGGGCGGCTGTGTCTCAGTGGGTAGAGCGGGTTGTCCACTAATCCACTAAGCGTAGGGTTGGTGGTTGGAATCCCGGCCCGGGTGATCCCATGCCGAAGTGTCCTTGGGCAAGACACTGAACCCTAAGTTGCCCCCGATGGCAAGCTAGCACCTTGCATGCAGCTCTGCTACCATTGGTGTGTGAGTGTGTCTCATTTGTAAGTCGCTTTGGATAAAAGCGTCTGCTAAATCAATAAATGTAATATATACTCTGAACTCTGGAATACCATCAAAATGGTGTAAAATCCGATCTAATCTCGGAGCAAAATGCAGGTTTTATGTGAATAATACACTTTGACTTTTCTAATTTAGGAAAACGTGAATATATTCCATGAAAACCTGTGGAAATGTTTTTATTTAGACTATCTACTAACCGTGATTTGGCTGGCTGTCGGCAAAGATCATGTTTTGTTGGTTTCAGTTTAACAAGCACAGCAGTAATTATAATCAGTCTCTCTGCCAGCGGAACAAGATACCTCAATCAGTACGTTTACATGGACAACAATAATCCGATTTTAACCAGATACTCTGACTACCAAACTAGCACGTAAAGCCATTATTGATGACCTTAATCTGATTAAAGTCATACTCAACGTAAACATAGACTACGTTTACATGGACAGCAGTAATCTAATTACTGAGCTTATTCTGAATAAGACAATATCCTGATTAAGGTGTTTACATGAGTCGCTTTTAGAATACTCCTGTCATGTACCCGTTTTACATGTTCTACAACACAGATGCATTAAAAGCACACGTCATTACGTCACCGCGCCACGCCTTCCGACGTCCCTCCAGAATTCCACGTATCAACATACAGGTGGTCTTCGTTATGGTACCGATGACGTTCAAATGTTCGAATGGTCTAATAAAAGGCATTAAATAACAATCAGTTTAATCAGCGAAATTGACTGTTTGACTTGTTTATTATTTCCACTAAATGTTAGCATGAAGAAAAAGCCGTGGAGTGAAGAGATGATAGTGAGGCTTGTGAGGGAGGCGGAGCATCTTTCAGTGGAATTGGAATGAAATCTATCTCGACGTCACTTCTCTTTGAAGTACATGAGAGATAGAAACGATTGTGAATGGATGTTTTATGTTGTAAGTGCAGTCTAGCGCTCAGGATGTCGGTATGAATTTCAGCGCTAATGAGTCTCCATGCCAATTTGCAGAGTCAGGCCGCGTACAGAGAGGAGCGGTGATGTGTGGTGTATTACTGATAACAGGACGATGTCCTGGCTGGAGACACCGAGAGCAGGCATGCCTGAGATATTTATCTCTACCTCTGGGTCTCTCTGCCCTTTCTCCCACTTTGTCCGTTGAGGATTTCTTCAGCCGTGTATCAGTGGGAAGTGGCTAGTCATGCTAGCAATCCATCAAGTTGGATATCACATCCCGAGGGGAAGTTGTCCTAGACAGTCAGCTCTGTTTGTTTGGCTGATTGTCGCCTTCCGGAACAGCAATGTTCCAAAATGCACTTGGAGACACATTTTGTCACAGCAGGCGTCATTAGCCAGGGACGCAGGTGTTCCTCTGCTTCCTGACCTCAAAGACAGCGGCTCCTGTCCCACGGCTCTGTGGCAGAGCATCTGGAAGACTGCAGAGGAAGGGAAGGAACCGTACGAATTAAACAGAGGCAATTTTCTTTATCAGCGTGGACAAAACGCCACCACGGCTCGCTCCTGCCCTACATTCTGACAGAAAAGAGAAAGTATCTTTCTGTGATGATACAAAAATAATGACGCATGCAATAATGAGTGCAAGTTATTTTACGTTCACTCCCAAAGCTGCAGTCTCTGCCGTGTGCACATCTAAAACACGCTTAGAGCAAGCAGTCTCAGCAAAACGATCATTCACGGCATAAACGAGGCCACGCTGGTGACAGCGGAAAACATTAGCACTGCTGTAGCGTCAGTCTTTTATGAGATAAGATAAGCTGTGAATGGCAGTTTCAGTTTGACACATGGCTATGCTGCTGGATATAAATGCCTAACTCTGTCTCTCTCTCTCTCTGTCTCTCTCTCTGTCTCTGTCTCTCTCTCTGTGTCTCTTTCTCTATCACTCTCTGTTTGTCAGTCTGTTTCTCTCTCTCGGTCAGTGTGTGTGTGTGTGTGTGTGTGTGTGTGTGTACATGTTTGGTCTGCCAAACTGCTTTCTGTGCCATAACAAAAGTGACTGCTGACACACACAGTAACTTAATCTCTCTCTCCATCACACACACACACACACACACACACACACACACACACACACACCCA
>JAFFST010052025.1:981-11671 GCA_022414735.1 Noturus placidus
CCACAGTCTGTCAGTATCAGTACTGCAGGGATTCTCCTGCAGCTCAGTTCAGACTCTCCCACAGCAAAAAACCAAAGATCTAGTGAAAGCCTGTAGACCACGTGCAGGCAGAGACAAGGTCCTCCTGAAAGAGGAGCAGGTACATACACTTTGATATTCATTGACATTCCACACACAGTCTATAATAGAGGCAGCAAGTAGACCCAAACTTTTACTGTCACATGAGATGCCACACAATCACAGTGTGTTCTGTGTTTCAGCTGACCTGCATGTACAACTATGTGAAAGACGATCCATTTGTTGACTTTACCGAGGTCCCTTCTGATATGCTTCTGTACTACAGGTGTGTAATTTAGTTAGCTACATTTATATTGTGCTTTACATACTATGGGGGAAATCTCAACCACCGCCAGTGTGCAGCATCCACCTGAATGATGTGACGGCAGCCATAGTGCACCAGAACGCCCGCCACACACCAGATATTAGTGGGCCAGATTTGAGGCCATGATAGAATTTGTCCAGGACACCTGGGTTATAACCCTACTCTTTTACTATAAGTGTCCTGGGATTTTTAGTATTACCACAGAGAGTCAAGACCTCTGTTTAACGTCTTAGCCGCAGGACCGTGCTATGTTTACAATAGAGTATCCCTGTCACTATACTGGGGCATTAGGCCCCACACAGACCACAGGGTAAGCACGACCTGCTGGTCTCACTAATACCACTTCCAGCAGTGACCTTAGTTTTCCCCAGGAGGACTCCCATCCCGGTACTGGTCAGGCTCAGTTCTGCTTAGCTTTAGTGGGAGACAAGGCGAGAACTGCAGGGAGATCCGTTCACATACACAATGTACTGTACTGTATACAAAAATAAGGCAGACTTCCCCTGCATTCCCACTTAAAGGATTCAAGTATCTGAGGTTAAGAATATGTGTCACATGTTATCTGTAATGTGTGTGTGTATGTGTGTGTGTGTGTGTGTGTGTATTGTAGCTATGAGAAGATACAGACAGTGAACTGCCAGTCATATTTCAGTGCCCTGGGCAGTGCAGATTTCTCTGTTCTTTCCCCTGCCCTTGACCAAAAGACCATCCTGTTCAATGATGCAAAGGACTGCTTGGTAAGAAATACACACCAACATGTTCATAGACCAACACACTCATTATTAACACTTAAACATTATGGAAAACATGTCACCCAATCTTACAATCAGTTTGTCTCATGAAATTCCAATGTGGAAATATTCATTTTCAGCACTGAGCAGTTTCCCTTCTGCAGAGTGACTTAAATGCATTGTGCTCTACCAACAACATATACTCATGCTAATTCACTTGGTATACGAACAGGAAGTAAGAATACCATTGAATTAACCATGTTGGTAGTTAGTACACAATTAAGAAAAGGTACAAGACGAGTAATTTTTAAAGGAAGTTATAATACAAGGGCTTGGTGAAGAGTTGGGTCTTGAGGTATTTGTTTGAAGTTGGCTATGATAAGTGCCTTCAGGTACAGTATGCATGCACATGTCCATTTTAGATTTGTATTTTAAATCCGAAACAGTAGCTATGGGAAGCCAGGGGAGGGAGCGCAGAACTGGGGTGGTCTGGGAGAAACTGGAAAGGTTGCAAACAACTCCTGCAGTTGAATTCTGGATCAGTTGCAGTGGTCAGATAGTGCATGGGGCAGACGTGTGATTTTCAGTAGTCCAGTCTCGAGATGATGAGGGGCTGAACAAGCACCTGATTGGGCTTTGTGGAAAGAAAAGGCCTCAAGATCAAGATAATTCAACATGGCAAACATGTTCAGGTTCCAACACAAGACAATCAGAGATCTTGGCTCTTAACATAAGAATCCTCACAAGAACCACCGTTCTTACAGTTTCTATATTTTACTGTGACTCTCCTTCATGGTTTGTGACTTTGTAGGGTATATCTGGCGTGAGTCTGACCAGGGATCAGGTGGAGGTTCTGGGGAATATGGCCTGCACACTGGACTCCTCCTACATCCAAAATTCTGACCCTCTCATTTTGGAGAAACTGAAGAACTGTGGAGATCTATCTGACTCTCAGATTACCGCTGTACAGTCGCTGCTCCTCAGTGGGAACACCGCTTATGGGTGAGACAGAGATTTATGCAGATTATTGCATACCTTTAATTCGGTAGAGCTGTAGAATTGTTTTAATCTCCACTGCAATAAAATGTTACTGAATTGTTAAACTTGGTGTTAAAATGGCATATCCCAAATAAAATGATTTGTGTGTATAGTTGAGTTAGATATGAATAAGATCTCATAGACATTGTTTTTGTATCAGTAATCCCTCCACATGGAATGAGCAGACCGTGGAGCAGCTTGGCATCCTGGCTGTCTATTTCAAATCAGACCTCTGCAACACACTTAACTTTGTATGTAAACCTGTTAAGTTTTAACTTGTGTTTGTGATTGATTTACCGACCAAATGTTAGACTGTTTGGATTAATTTAATGTCGTCTCTGTGTGTGTGCATTGTTGAAGAATGTGAAAAGGACAATCCTTTCAGTACTGAGGGAGCAGAAGATCCCTATGAGGAAGATAAGGACATTCTTTACAGAATGCAACTCAGAAAGCACTGCAGGTAACAGTACTTTACAGTGTGAAACACTGAGATACAGGGATAGGTTTTTAGATTCTGTCCTTCAGTGACCAGTTTTGTTCTGTCTAACAGTGAGCGACATCACAGCGGCAACAATTGCAGATGCGTCATTTCCTTTCGGCTTTAACTCCACCCAGTTCCATCAGTATCTGGACGTCGCTGTCCTGCAGGACAACCTGGCAGCCATCACTGAGAAAGTGGTGGACACCAGGCTCCAGACTGTCATTCTGAAGAAGTTAAACCAGGTCAGCAGCACTGAACACTGGACTCTTTAGCACTACAGGAACGAGGGGGTTGTTTCCGCATTTCAGTGATACAATTCTGACATTACTAACAGTGTCGGTTTAAATATAATATTTGCATGGTGTACGTTTTCAAAATGAACTCCTGTCAAACAGGGTTTGTTTTTGGGTTGTGAGTTTAAGGTCTGTCTTTGTGTGTATTGTGGATTTACCCACACAACATTTTGGACAGTGTGTGTTAGGTGGTATTTACTGAATTGTTGATTTTGTGCGCATATGTAGATTTACCCATCAGGACTTAATGATGGTGTGCTGCAGCTACTGGGTTCTACTTCTCGTGTGGCCAGTATTGATGACATTAGCAACTGGAACATTACCATAATTGACACGCTGTCCTCTTTGATGGACTCAAATGACGGACAGTGGGCACCAGAAAAGGTAATGGAGGTGTGTGTGTGTGTGTGTGTGTGTGTGTGTGTGAGAGAGAGAGACCTATGAAGTACTTTGGCATTGATTATTACTGTGGGTAATGTGATGTCTGACTACCAGCTTGCGAATTAAGACAAATTGTAGTATGAAGGGAAGTGTTTACATTTTGTACAGTAAGTGTGAAACACCGTGATGCAGAAAACATCATCACTATATGAGAAAATAGAGAGGAAATGTAGACAAAGTAATTTAAGATGAATCTGGAGCTTCAGGTCTGGTTATTATCTAAAACTTAAACTACTTCATAATTCTTTTAAACCACTAATAAATAAAAAACCTACTAGTTGAACTTTGTTAATGCTCAGACACTGATGTGATTGCTACAAGAATAATGTTTGTGTATTTTCTAGAGTAAAGCAGTGATCATGAGGTATCTGAGCATGGATAATCACTCTATGGGAAGTGCTGAAATAAGTGTAGTTGGTTCCAACATCTGTACTTTAGACATCAGTGTACTGGAAAATATCACTGCTGAGAGCCTAAAGTAAGTACACACTCAAACATACATACATACATCAACATGGATAAACAAAATAAAGAGATTTGAGAATCATTTGAGTACAGCACTGCTCACATAGTTTACTTTGGTTTTTCTCTATGCAGTGCGCTCCTGTCTCCAGATCTGTCCTCATGTTCCATCGAACAGAAATCTGCTCTGTACATCATCGCCAACTCTTCATTCAGCAATCAACGTAGCAATGCCATAACATACTACCAACTCATGAGTCCTTACCTGGGTAAAACTCATGCCCACATATGTAAACAGCATTTTTTAATATGAAATACTCTCATCAGCCAATTCGGTATAAACACCTATATCTGTTCATTCATGCAGTCATCCAATCATCTAATCATTTGGAACAGTGCATAAAATCATTCACATATGAATCAAGACGTTACGTTATTATCATTGACAGTGACATGGTTTTTGATGCAAGATAGGCTGGTTGGGCTATTTCAGAAACTGCTGATTTTCTGCAATTTACTGTACAACTGTCCCTAGAGTGTACACAGTATGGTGCAGCAGACATAGAGCATTTGAACAAGATTGTAATCAAAGTACCGTTGTTCTGAAGATGACAGAAAAGAGACAAGTGGCATTAAAGGTTAACTCACTCAACATGCAGATGTTACATTCACTTACCATGGAATGCCTAGCATGATTAGGACCTCTATTGAAAATATGAGGGAACCGTAAAGTATCTCACTGTTTGCCCATTGAGTGGCACAAAGGCCAGATGTAATGAACAGATAAGACCAAATGCTGAACTTCACTGAAGATGGTGGTGTAATGAAATACTCTAATGGCTAAGGATATGGAAAAGGAGTTGCCAACCTACCTCCCATTATACCCTTAAATTTTTACTGATTCAAAATGGCCTGAACTTCCAAATTCAAAACCCTGTGTTATTTTGTGGTCATGTTCAGCTCAAGTCATGTACATCTCAGGGTTAGGGATAGGGGATAGATAGGGGTCCTACTCCCTCCTTTTTCAAGGATGGAAACTGAAAGACTGAGGAAAGACAAATGTCAAAAAAGGTTTTGGCTAAGAACAACATTAACGAAATTCATATTTGAAGGCTGAAAAAAGTCCAATGATACTCCATCTGTACTTGGGAAAACTTTAAATACAAATATAATTCATAGATATAGATAATCAGCATAAAAAAGATAAAACAACATTTAGCTTATAGGTTTGATACAAATTTTTGAAGCTTTTATTATGTGTGCATATGCGTTATTTGTAGGAGTATCTTACCATAAATTAAATTTAGTTGTTAACGTGTGTGTGTTTAGGTGGAGCTCCTTTGGAGGACATACAAGCCCTTTCAACTCATTACATCAGCATGGACATCAACATATTCACTAGTCTGAACCCTGCTGTACTTAAGGTATGAAATACATTTACATTTATTAATTTAGCATTTTAGGGGTTGGTTAAATGCTCATGGAAAAGCTGTCTTTAGTTGTTTTTTTCAAATAGTGACAGATACTGCGGTCCAGATTGAGGTTGGAAGTTCATTCCACCACTGAGGAACAGATAGTTTGAAGGTTCTAGAAAAGGACCTTGAGCCATGCTGAGTTGGTACTACTAAGCATTGGTCGTTAACCGACAGCAGATTGCATGAGGGAACGTAAGCCTCAAGGAGAGTGTTGAGGTAGGGGGCGCTGTTCCATACAAGGTCTTGTACGTGAGCATCAAGGCCTTGAATTTGATATGGGCAGCTACAGGAAGCCAGTGGAGGAGATGAAGAGGGGTGTGACATGGGTTCTTTTGGACTGGTTGAAGACGAGGTGTGCTGCAGCATTCTGAATCATCTGAAGGGGTTTGATGGAGCTGGCTGTGAGGCCCGAGAGTAGTGCGATACAGTATTCCAGTTTTTAGATGACAAGAGCCTGGACTATTATCTGTGTAGCCTGTTCGGTGAGGTAGGGTGTAGGATGAGGTCTGATTTTCTTGATGTTATACAGAGTGAACCTACAGATATCACCCCAAGGTTCCTAGATATCCTGCATGGTTTGAGTGTGGTCAAGCCGAGCTGTACAGTGAGGTTGTGGTTGATT
The DNA here is from genome assembly GCA_022414735.1 of Noturus placidus. Lineage (NCBI taxonomy): Eukaryota > Metazoa > Chordata > Actinopteri > Siluriformes > Ictaluridae > Noturus > Noturus placidus. Next base: position 6,907 of record JAFFST010052025.1, read on the forward strand.
GAGGGGCAGACTTGGATGACGAGAAGTTCAGTTTTTGCCAAGTTCAGCGTATGGTGGTGTTCCTTCATCCAGTTTGAGATTTCAGACAGGCAAGCAGAGATTCATGCAGAGACTGATGGATCATCAGGCTGGAACAACAAACAGACCTGGGTGTTATCAGCATAGCAATGATCTGGGAAGCCATGAGACTCAATCACAGGCCCCAGAGATATAGTATAAATGGAAATGAGCAATGGACCCAGAACTGACCTCTGGGAAACCCCGGTTGTGAGTTGCTGAGTTTCAGAAATACCTCCACTCCAGAATACCTTGAAGACACGATTCCACCCAGCACATAGCTATTCTGGTGATGTCAAGGCTGGAGAGAGTTGATAGGAGGATCTGATGATTCACAGTGTCAAATGCAGCAGGTAGGTCAAGTAGGATGAGGACAGATGATCTTGTGGTTGATCTTGCTAGTTGTAAGGCTTTCAGTGACAGAAAGCAGAGCACTCTGTGGAGTGATTGCTCTTGAAGGAGACTGCTTGGTGTCCAGGATGTTGTTCTGTGTGAGAAAATTGGAGACTTGTTTAAAAACAGCTCTTTCAATGATTTTGGAAAGAAAATGTGAGGAGGGAAACAGGTCTGTAGTTGTCAACTGCATCAGGGTTAAGCGACGGTTTTTAAACAGAGAGGTAAACCGGGCCTGCTTAAATGAGGTAATTGGTATGTGCCAATAGAGAGGGATATGTTAAAGATGTGTGTGGAGACAGGTAATATTGTGGGAGAGATAGACAAAGTGTAATCGCATGAACGAGCATCTCCTGACTGAAACTGAATATAAATATCTGATTATATCTGATCTAATCTAGCAATGTGTAAACAGCTTGTAACAACAAGGAAGTGCAGTTACAGCTTATATCTGACAGCAGATACTAAAACTAGTGTCAACGAACAATCAGGAAAGAAAAACTTACCAGCTCAATACAAAAAGAAAAGATTTTTCTTCAATTCTTACATATGAAACAAATAAATAACTATAAATATAAATAACTAGTTTTGAATTAAGACAAAATTTATTTTGTGTGTGTGTGTGTGTGTGTGTGTGTGTGTGTGTGTGTGTGTGTGTTAGGCCCTGAATGTGAGCACAGTGCAAGCTCTAATGGGGGTAAATGTGGCAGACTTGAAGCTGTTTGAGAACTTTTCAGTGGTTCAGTCCTGGGTGTCACAACAGAACCAGTCTGATTTAGATATGCTGAACCTTGGCATCATCAACACCAATGTCAGTAATGATACCGCCATCATCAGTACAACCACTACTAGTACAAGTACAGTTACTGACACTGCCACATCTGCCAGTTTCACTAAAATGACTACTATAATCAACACACCTGCAATTACCAGTGTCATCCTCACCACCACTGCTTTCCCCACTAAAAGTTTCAAAGTAACTTCTTCAGTTGGAACAACTGTCAACATAACTGCCACTGCCAATCCCCTCCTTACCACCACTGCTTCCAACACTACAAGTATGAGAATGACCACTTCTACTGCAACAAATGTCAACACATCTGCCACTGCAAATCCCCTACTTACCACCACTGCTTCCAACACTACAAGTATGAGAATGACCACTTCTACTGTAACAAATGTCAACACATCTGCCACTGCTAATCCCCTCCTTACCACCACTGCTTCCAACACTACAAGCATGAGAATTACCACTTCTACTGCAACAAATGTCAACACATCTGCCACTGCCAATCCCCTCCTTACCACCACTGCTTCCAACACTACAAGCATGAGAATTACCACTTCTACTGTAACAAATGTCAACACATCTGCCACTGCCAATCCCCTCCTTACCACCACTGCTTCCAACACTACAAGTAACAGAATCACCACTTCTTTTGAAAGCACATCCAGTGCCACTGCCAACCCATGTCAGGATGTAGACAGGTGAGTTGTGGTTTGATAAAACCAAGAAAGAGTGTAAATTGGAAAGTAGTAACAGGAGAATAATGATTCATGTTTTTAATTATTTTCTCCACAGTCAAGCAGTTGAAGCTACACTCTTGTATGGAAATGTTTCTGCAGTACTGTGCAACTTCAGCATCACCGACTATGCCTGTTCATCAGTATGCCATCTATTAACAACATGCAAAATTCCTGTCCTGAATCACACCCTGTTTAAATATTTGGTTGTCCCTCATTTCACTTCATACAAATCTTTTCATCTTGCATGTTTTTGTGTTTCAAGGTTGCTGTTCTTTCCACTGATGATCTAGCCAAACTGCTTAAATGTCAACTGACAGACAGCATAAAGTACCCCAAAGAAGTTTGGAAACTTTTCTTCAACAATTTGGCTGTACCTTTGGATGAAGCCCTGGACAAGGTAGGTTTACAAAATGGTATGAGTGGTACTCAAATTTGCATGGTACTGTAGCATAAAAATACATATTTCTTTGGAACTGAATATTGTATGTATTTTTCTTGCAGAACCTCAGCAATGTTGAGGCTGACCCAAGCATGCTTAATGCTATCGGGAACGTGATAATCAATGACTTCACTGCAGCACAGCTAAAGAATGCCACATTTGTAACTGAGTGGTTCCAGATGAGGCTCAGACCATTTTTGTCATCAGTGTCCACAGACTTTCTTTCCTACATCAGTTCCAAGAACTTCAGCTGTGAGACATACCAAATTGTGTAAGTATGGGCAATGGACTTTGAGCACTTCTTAGGTGTTATTTAGAACATGGAGATTAAGAATTTAATGATAATATCTAATGTGTTCTCAATCAAATTAGGGTGGAGTCTCTCAGTAGTCAAGAGTCACTCATGAGAGTAGAACAAAGGCAGTTGGTCATTACTTCTTTCATCATTCCCTTCCTGTCAAGAGCTGACCTGCTAGGTAAATAAGCCTGTTTTACTTGTTTTTATACAAGAAACTGGCAGTCTTTGACTTGATTTGATTAATCTCCAGACTGGTCTCTGATCTTTTTAGATCCTGGCTGTGTTTCAAACACTTCTAGCAGCAATAACTGGCTTGAAAAAAACCTTGGAAATTTCTCCAATTATGCGTCCTTGGAAGAGCTGAAAATTCTAAATGCAAATTTCTCCAGTGTGAGTAAACATCTTTATATGTCTTGTGGGTTTGCAGTTGTTCGTAGTAGTTAAAGTTGGTCTCTGGGTTTTGTTTGAGAGAGCAGGCAGCTGCAGTACCACTGTCCCTTTGTTCTCCTTGTGGACCTGGTGTGAACAGAATGTGTGGTATGCCTGTTTTGTCCTGCAGGTTGCAGTGTTAAGCTTACTGTCCAGTGAGCAGAAGGCACAGTTCATTTTGCAGCCAGATTCAGGAGTGTTGGGAAATGACTCTGTGTTTAGAGAGGTGTTTAGCAGTGTGATCACATCTTCAGATCTGAATCAACTTGGCAGCTTCTTCACAGCCTTCAATCAGACTGCAATACAAGTAAGGTTCTCTGTAGTCTACAAACCAGGGCACATTTTCATTCAAAATAATACACATTGATTCTATGCACACTATTTGAAGAAGTCCAAGTGTGTCGAGACTTTTAATCCATGCTGCTGTGTGTTTGCAGATGAACTTGACCAGCATTCCTCCAACAATATCAGACACCATTCTGAACATGACGCTCTTGTATCTGGTGCCTCACTTCCAAAGTTTCAGCCCAGATGACTTTGCCCTGTGGTTCCAGACTTACCTTTCCTTCTTCCTTCCTGTGATTGGTCCAAACACCCTGTCCATCATCCCCATAAACATCAGCTGTGACTCCTACAGAGAGATGTGAGCTCCTAATTAACATGAATGCACAGATGTATTCTTTACTTTCTTTGTTGTTTAACTTGTTTACTTCTATGTTGTTGTGTATACAGAGTGCAAGGACTTGATGATGTGTACAGTGACCTCTCTGCAGCACAGTCCAACATTGTCTTCAATTACACACAAGACTATCTAAAGTACCAGTCCAGCCAAGGTGTGTGCGTTTTATGTGTGTGTGTGTGTGTGTGTGTGTGTTTGTTTCAAGTAGGACTGCTCTTGCTTGTGTATGTGTAATTTGGGCTAAGTCTGTAGTAACCCACATTCACTGGTTTGAGATCATCAATCTGAATTCACCACAGACTTTTCTCATTAGTGTCCTATATTGCCTCACAGGCCTGAGCTGCTATGAGAGCGGAAGCTTCTACATGTTCCTGAAAGAGCTGTTCCTCAGTTTTGGATTCCCTGACCTGAAGGATTTCCTGTCCCTGATCCCAGCTGACCGAGAGGAAGAGGTAATTCTGTTGATTTTATCAGTGAATCGCTCAGTAATAGTGTAAATGGCAGCCGATGAGCTTTCCACATCTCCTTCTGTAACGGATGTGTTGTCTCTCCTCTGTGTCCAATAGCTTTTGGACTCCATCTCTCCTGAAGAACTCAGCGAGTTTCTGAACAGGCCGAACACAGTCGTTAATGGTTCTGAGCTCTGCACACTCCTCGACAACTACAATGGAACCGATCAGTTCCTGGAGATGGTACACCTGTCTTCATTTTACCTACCATTTTGGTCCATGTGGATTACTTGCCTTTATTATATCAGGAATAGCTCCTAGAGTAATACCTGTTTCTCTCTACAGGAACCTGTTTTGTCCTCAACTCTGGCCAGCCAGACTTTGGAGTGTGTGTGGTCTCGTGCTCTCAGTGCCTCATCTCAGGCTGATGTAGAACAGTGGTTTAATGTCACCCTGGTTCACTACCTGCCCTACCTCACTTATCAGCTCATCAG
>JAFFST010052027.1:4434-22038 GCA_022414735.1 Noturus placidus
TGGTTTGATGTTCCGAAACACTTAAGTGTGACAAACATGCAAAGGAACAGGAAATGAGGAAGGGGGCAAACACTTTTTCACACCACTGTAGGTCATTTGATTCAACAACTGCGTCCTGGATTGTGATTGGTCAGAAGGTCTGGCTGCAAATCGCAGGTGTATATTCATGCGCTTGTCCTAATACACGATCGGTTATTAGAGAAGAGATTTTTTTAAGGAGATGATTATTTAAAGTTTATGGAAGGAGTCTCCAGTGTGAGAGCTTCGTAACAGTCAGAGATAAAGCTATGACTTTCGGGATCTTCAGAGGAGTTTGGTGGTTTCAAAGAAAGGAAGAAAGAAAGGATTTGTAACCATTAGCAGATCATGGTGGTATAAGAGGAATAAAACACGTGCTGTTAAAACGAAAATAATAAACTTTGGTAACTTTGCTAGCAAGTAAGTTCATCACACACTAAACAAAACTACTAACCTAAGTTGTCTGTCAAAGCGACGAAGACCATTTTGTCATCAGAGATGATGCGTGTGTCGATGGCTAGTCAGGCCAATCTTTGCACGGAAAGTCCTATGGCAGGTAGGACAGGGGATTGGGGGACGTCTCCACGAGGGTTGCTGGCATGGGATTTTCTAGCTCGCCTCTTTCGTTCAGCTGTAGCTGTCCGATTTGTCTCACACAGCAATGAGCCCTTGTGGATGGAGGATCACCAGACATCACAATCCAATGCAGTCTGTTCCCAGGAGGCAGGATTGATGTTAAACGCTTTCAGTGAAGCTTTGAGAGTATCTTTGATGCGTTTCTTTTGGCCTCCTTGGCAACGCTGACATTTTTGAAGCTCGCCATAGAAGAGTCTCTTTGGTAGACGCTTGTATATCATGCGTACCACATGTCCTGCCCAGCAAAGCTGGGTCGTCATCAAGATGGTGAAGATGCTGGGCAGGCCTGCTTGATTGAGAACCATAGTGTCTGGGACTTTGTCCTGCCACTTGATGCCAAAGATTTTCCTGAGACTGGTGGTGTGAAAATGGTTCATTTTCCTGGCATGACGTTGGTACACTGTTCACGTTTTGCATGCATACAGCAGTGTGGGGAGCACAACTGCGGTGGTTGATTGCAGTTGATGACCTTGGCGAGCTTTGTGAATCGCCATGCTCTTAAAGCGCTCCACAACGCTTTGCTGGGAATCGCCTTTCTGCCCGTTGGCCAGTTACATGGGTCCTCCGCACAGATAGCTGGGAGGCTCGTGGAGAATGGGAGCGTCTATCTTCCCGTGCAAGTCCTTATGACTTGCCCACTGTCCACTGATTATTTTACTATATGTCTATCCTAACTATATGTCGAATCTGAGCTTCCTCTACAGACGTGGTCATTTTCTAGAAAAACCTCGCCTATTTATTTATTTTATTCTCTCTCTCGTGATTTATTTTTTTTTTGTGTGTGTGTGAAGGTGAATTTCTTATTGTAGGGTTTTTGTAAAAGTGCATTCTTCTTTATCCGTTTCTATCTATTCATCAGGTGGTTTCAGGTCAAAAGGAAGAATCAAACCACTGAAGGCATTCATAAAACCCAAACGTACGTGTTCCAGAATGTGAAGAGCAAAAATTTATCAAGGTAACTGAAGAGTAAGAGCAGAGATCAACAGCGTGAGTTACACTTAAAGTCTTTAGTCTTTTTTGGGGTGTTTTTTTTTTTTTTTTGTTATACATTGTTTTACTTATTTCAGCTTAAATAATCTAGAGGAAAACAAAGATCGTACACTTATTTACAATACATTCAGACATCGTAGCCAGTACAATAGAAGTATATAATTATTAACGCGCTCCTGAGTGTGTACAGTTAACGTCCTTGTGTTATCTATCACTTTAAGTAGGCCACGGTTAAATGAGTTAAACAGGACAGCAGTCATAAATAAACACATGATGCTGTATGGCATTTTATTTTTCTTTCTGTGTGTGTGTGTGTGTGTGTGTGTGTGTGTGTGTGTGTGTGTGTGTCTCATGAGACCTACCATCTCTACGTCTTCTAAAGTTCAGTCAGGTCCCTTGAGAAAACTGAAAAATAGCCTAATCGTTCCAGAAAAAAAATAAACTTATATCACAGGGCTATTCGGCGTCTCATTAATAACACCCAGAGTTCAGCACCTCACACACACACACACACACACACACACAGCCTATCCTCATAGCCTCATAATGCCATTCTTGAGCCTAATATGAGCAATTATTAATTACACATCTGGATGAGAGAGCGAGGTGTTCAACCTCGTCTGACCAGAGCCGTGACATTTTGCTTATGAATTTAAATCCGCTTCCTGGCCCCTAGAGGCAGATTTTAATATGAAAGAGAACACGGAAAAGCTGAGATTAAAGAGACAAATCTGACCTAGGTGTTAATTAATTTCAGTTTAACCTCTGGACTGAAATCCAATCGCTGCTGCTCGAGTGTTGAGGTCTTAGTGAAGAAGTGCTGTTCAGTTCAGACATGTGCGTTATGCGTATCAATAACCTTTACACAAAAATTACACACGCACCGTATTTACAGGAATATGACGCATACATATACAATTTGTCTTTACAAGTAAAATCCGGAACTGGTCTAGACAGGGCGGCTGTAGATCAGTCGGTAGAGCGGGTTGTCCACTAATCCACTAATCGTAGGGTTGGTGGTTCGAATCCCGGCCCGGGTGATCCCATGCCGAAGTGTCCTTGGGCAAGACACTGAACCCTAAGTTGCCCCCGATGGCAAGCTAGCACCTTGCATGCAGCTCTGCTACCATTGGTGTGTGAGTGTGTCTCATTTGTAAGTCGCTTTGGATAAAAGCGTCTGCTAAATGAATAAATGTAAATGCAGACAGGAAATGAAACGAGTGGTTTATTGTGGCGTCACGAAAGTGTCATTTCATATACACTCAGTGAGCACTTTATTAGGAACACCTGTACACCTAGACGTTCATGCAATTTTCTAATCAGCCAATCATGTGGTAGCAGTGCAATGCATAAATAAAATCATTGCAGATACGGGCGAGCAGCTAGGGCGATGTTCAGATCAGCCATCAAAATGAGGAATCTGATTATGGCAATCTGACCATGGCATGTTAAAGGTTGAACCAAAAGGCGGATGAGCTACAACAGGAGAAGACCATGTCGGGTTTCACTTCCGTCAGCTAAGAACAGGAAGGTGAGGGTGCAGTGGGCAGAGGGTCATCAAAACTGGACAGATGAAGACTGGAAAAACTTCGGTCTGACGAATCTCGAGTTCTACTGAGACACACAGATGGTAGAGTCAGAATTTAGGATGAATCTATGGCGCGTGTGTTAATAGTCCAGGCTGGTGGAGGTAGTGTAATGGTGTGGGGATGTTTTCTTGGAACACCAATCAATCGTGGCTTGAATGCGACAGACTATTTGAGTATTGTCGCTGAGCGTGTGCTTCCCTTCATGGCCACAATTTACCATCTTCTAATGGCTACTTCCAGCACGATAATCCACCGTGTCACGAAGCAGAACTGGTTTCATGAGCATAACAATGAGTTCAGTGTTCTTCAGTGGTTCTCCAGTCACCGGATCTGAATCCAGTAGATCACATTTGGGATGTTGTAGAATGGGAGATTCTCAGCATGAAAGCGCGCCTGTCAAATCTGCAGGAATTGAGTGATGTGATCATATCAACATGGACCAGAATCTCAAAGGAATGTCTCCAACATCTTGTGGAATCCACAGCATGAAGAATGGAGGCTGTTTTGAGATGACCTACCCAGTATTAGTATAGTCTTTATTAATAACGTGTTCAGTGAGTTTATACAGTATCTCAACTTGGGGGTGTTCTTTGATGGGAAAATAATCAAGCACAGGGTGGTGTGGTCAAGTGCTGCAATCATCCTGAAGTTCATTATTATCCTTTAACAGCACAGCCTGAAGTTTTCCACAGCAATTTGTCAATGATTGCAATTTTTTAAATTAGTAGATAAAGGGTTTTTTTCTCTCTATTGCATATGTTACGTTGTTCCAGAACATTCATACTTTGCTAAGAGTCTATAACTGACTAATTCATCATGGTCTATAAACACTAATGGGCTATAAACACGTTATAGCAAATTGTTATCTATTGGTGACTTCACTAGTTGTAGTTTTACATATTGCTACGAATTCTGGATTGTGATTGGTCACAAAGCGTTGATTCACTTTCCAGAACACCAACTCAGACCGTAGCTAATACGTTCTAATATGGTATCGTTTCTATAGTAACAGCTCATTGACAGGGACTTGTACTGCTGGAGCTCCCCATACACAGATAAAAAGAAACGTCTGTCAATGTCGATTCTGTAAGGAAATGTTTGTTTCACATTTATGGAAGGAGTCTCCAGTGTCAGTGCTTTATAACAGTCAGGTAAAGATGGAATTTAAATTCAATTCAATTTTATTCGTATAGCGCTTTTACCAATGGACGTTGTCACAAAGCGGCTTTACAGAAACATATAAACACAGGAAAGAGATGGTAAGCGTGTAAATTTATCTCTATTGAGTGAGACGGTGGTGACGGTGGTGAGGAAAAACTCCCTGAGATGATATGAGGAAGAAACCTTGAGAGGAACCAGACTCAGAAGCGAACCCGTCCTCATCTGGGTAACAACGGATAGTGTGAACGTAAAGGTAACGTAAAGTTCATTATAGGTTATATATGAATTCTGTTTGTTGAACTAGTCCACTGTTCACTCAAGGAGACCTGAGTGTAAAACTGTATGTGGTAATTGCAGTCCCAAGACCATCACTGCAACTGTAGTCCCAGCAACCACAGCGAGAACGTCCATGTGGAAGTGAAATCCAAAACCATTTCCATGGTACTTCAAGCGGTACCGTCCTAACTTTAAGTTTTCTGACGTCTTCTGGATAGCGTGTAGTTACATGCTGGGTGTCACACCTCGGCCAGCAGATGGCACCAAAACACGAACTCTGTCTGGCCAGGTGACGTTGTTTTGGTTAACCTTTGCTTCCTGCTCTGAGAGAGCATTATGTAATTATGATTTGCACCTGTTGTTTCTTGTTTAAATTGATCAGGTTGGATATTTAAACCCCTCGGTTCCAAACGCACTTTGCGCGTTATTGTTTGAACTGTTTTGACCATTGGTAGATTTGAAAGCCTGTTTGAATGTTTGTTTGAACTAGTTGGATTTTAGAGGGTTTTGAGTACACCTTTAGAGGAAGCTAGTATCCCAGAGGTAGCACTTAGCCATCAATGCTAAGTAGTTCTTGTTTTTGTTTTGTTTGTTGCATAAATAAAAGAGATGCACTTATTTCCAGCCTCCTCCACCGTGTCATGACAGAATAATGAGCCTCTCACCATGGAAGTAGCGGGAGTGTCCGAGTTTCTTTTTGCTTGGGATTTCCCCACGAGGGAGGATTATTAGGCCTGGCAGCGCCAACAAAACAAGGCAAGCCAAGCCGAGCAACAGAGGCTTCACCGAATTAACGCGGCTATAGCGCGAGTACGGCAACAGACGGAACAGGTCAACTCGGAGCAATTTGGAGGATGCGACCCACAGCTGATTACTCTATTCCAGGAGCACCTCACTGTACAGATAGATGAACTCGAGTACCTAGTAGCACATCATCAGTGGCTGCAGCAGGCCCCACCTCGCACCATGTTATCTACCATACCGGCACTTCGTCCATGTCCCAGCCTGAGAGTCCCATCTCACCCGTGCCCATGCCTGAGAGCCCCGTCTCACCCGTGCCCACGCCTGAGAGCTCTGTCTCACCCGTGCCCACGCCTGAAATCCAGGTTTCACCGGTGCCCATGTCCACGTCCCAGAGCCAATATATGGCAGCCTCCGGCGCTACAGAGACTGAGCGGGAGGTCTCAGCCCCTCAGGAAGCAGACAAGCCATCCTGCACTGCATTGTATGCCGCACTGTTCCCCTCTTTAGCGGAGGCGGGGTCCTGCATTTCTGAGCCATGGCAGGTGGCGTCTTGCGTACCTGAGTCACGGCAGGCAGCGTCCTGCGTTCCTGAGCCACAGCAGGCGGCGTCCTGCATTCCTGAGCCACAGCAGGTGGCATCCTGCGTTCCCGAGCCGGCGTCCTATGTTCCTGAGCAGCCAGAGGCTGCGCCTCGACCTTCAACACCAGTGGGGGTGTTCCAACCACCTGCTGCCCGGCAAAGACTGCCTCGGTTCCTGTGGCAGCAAGAGGACATTCTACTCAGGGGCCCGGGACACCCATTGGAGGGGGGTTGTTACTGGTGCTTGGGGATGAGCACCTTTGGGGGTGGGTTCTGTCATGCCTCGGCCAGCAGGCAGAGAGAGAGCATTATGTAATTATGATTTGCACCTGTTGTTTCTTGTTTAAATTGATCAGGTTGGATATTTAAACCCCTCGATTCCAAACGCACTTTGCGCATTATTGTTTGAACTGTTTTGACCGTTAGTAGATTTGAAAGCCTGTTAGAATGTTTGTTTGAACTAGTTGGATGTTAGAGGGTTTTGAGTACACGTTTAGAGGAAGCTAGTATCACAGAGGTAATACTTAGCCATCAATGCTAAGTAGTTCTTGTTTTTGTTTTGTTTGTTGCATAAATAAAAGAGACTCCTGCACTTACTTCCAGCCTCCTCCACCGTGTCGTGAGACTGGGTTTATAACTTTGAGAGAGAGAGAGAGAGAGAGAGAGAGAGAGAGAGAGAAAAGAGCGGCTGGTGATGGAATAACTGTTTATAGCTGCTACAACATACGCGAAAAGACGAACTAACTTGTCTCATGAACATTCCACATTTATGGTTAAATGTAACCATAAACGGATAAAATATATAATGTTTGCAAATTGCAGTGATCTACGCGTAAATAACCGAGGTTTGGGTGTCAGCAATAATGTCTGCATCACTACACCACCCCATCGGCGATTGTTTTCCTGTAACATCATGACACTGAGACAGTACAAATCAACTTCACTGGATATTTCATGGTGTTTCTACTGATTTACACATAACCAAAAAAAATGCTTTAGTTTGATGACTTTGTGTAAACTAATATTCATTGTGTGACATAATCTCTCTCTCTCTCTCTCTCTCTCTCTCACACACACACACACACACACACACACACACACACACACACATACACATACACAGATGTACAATGCTGTCCCGGTTACCGCAGCGACTTTTTGCCAACTCATATTGCCGTTTGACCCCCTGATGGACAGAACCTGCAGTCTGGCAGAAGGTGATTATTCATGGTTGACAGCGATCAGCATGGAGTCTAAACAGACGCAGTAAGAGTAATCTAATATCCCTGCTCCATAAAGCTCTCTGATCCCCTTCAGGCACCGGGAAAACACAGCCTCATGGGAAATATTCCAGCTTGGCCTCGTTGAAAGTATATTAGTTATTACACGGTTTTAAGTGAAGTATATTGTACAAGTTTGTTTAACCCTATAAACGCCATTAGAGGCTAACTGTACCAGACTTACTCTAATTTACCCCTCAGTTCTGTCTGTCCTTTGGCTAAATGATGATGATGGTGATGATGATGGTGATGATGATGTGAGAGTGCAGGAGCATTGCAGAAACTGAATTGATTACATTTATTCATTTAGCAGACGCTTTTATCCAAAGCGACTTACAAGTGCACACTCATACACCAATGGTAGCAGAGCTGCATGCAAGGTGCTAGCTTGCCATCGGGGGCAACTTAGGGTTCAGTGTCTTGCCCAAGGACACTTCGGCATGGGATCACCCGGGCCGGGATTCGAACCACCAACCCTACGATTAGCGGATTAGTAGACAACCCGCTCTACAGACTGAGCCACAGCCGCCCCATTAGACATCATGTCTTTATAGCTATTGCATGTAGTAACTATTCTTTCTCAAAGCCTGATATTTACTGTGTGAGGAAATCAGACTTAGCTAGTAAGGCTTTAGACATCCTTAGGTATCTTTTTCTAGATGAGAGAACGAGTGAATCTGAGCACGCAAAAATGGACTCAAAAACCTTCACGCTACACAGAGTTGCCCGTGTTGATAACAATATGAACTTGTTAGCATGTTTACATTTCCATGATTGAACGAAGACACACCTTCTGTGGTCTACAAACTTCAAGCAGAACCCTAATCTTCGTCTCACAAACTTTCAATTAGTTCATAATACCATAATAATCTAGGGCAAACTGCACATGCGCATGTTATGTAGTCTCGAGAGAACCGTAAAGACAGCACTATGATGAGTTTAACCATGATGAAGATCACCACCATCCGCCACGACTGTATAAACGTGATTGTTGTGTGACAACGCTTCTGGAAATCAGAGCCTGGGCCGTGCTGCAGTATTGATTTTAACACAGCATTCATCGGCTCGCCCCTCATCATTTCCCCTCGGTGGATTCCCCATCGCCATCTTAGGCGACATTTCTATAGTTTATCATCGCAAGTGAAGTGTGTTTGATGAGTTCCTGGAGTCTAGAGGGATCGACTCAACATCAGAGTATACCTCAGGAGCAGAACCGACCCAGAAGGCATGATGATATGATGAAAATCCACCACCACCCAAAAAAAAGTGGATCAAACTCCTTATATGAGCTTGTTTACTTCTCATTCCAGGCTAGTTTGCAATACACTTTAATATTTTAAGCATTTACAGCATTTGATTTGCTACATACGTATTCGGGATTAAAAACTCGTACACATTATTGTTGTTTACTTTTCTGGCTAGTTAGCAATCTGGCTACACACTGTGATATATGTGATATATATTTTTTTCTTTTATGTAACCAACGCCTCACTCCCTCCACAGACATACTGTTGCTATGCATTTTCATAGTTTTACTTTGCTAGCTGCTTAGCAATTAGCGAACAAGCAAACAAAAGTAGATAGCAAAAAAAATAAATAATAAAATACATAGAACCAAACCAGAATTGTATGAAAAAAATTAGCTATCACATACGTAAATAGTTAGCGTACACATTGGGTAAATAGCGATCCAGCCACTTGTTATGTTAGCCAGTTAACGAACTAGCGAGTAAGCTATGTACGTAGTGTGAAGGAATTCAACTGAGCACATTTCAAACTGATTGAAAAGCTCAATTCATACCACACATGCTAATCATATCGCGCTTCAAGTAGCTACTACTTGTGCCGTATCAATCGCACACACACTTTTGCGTCAAAAGGGAACGTCAATGAGGGCGTGTTAAAACAAGGCCGGTCCAAAAAAAGAAAAGGCATTAGATTGCGGTAGCTCACTAGAGGACGCTCTAATTATCATCTTACGATAAAGCTCATCATTCAGAAACGGTGAGCCAAATGGGGCTCGATTCACTTCATCACTCACACAATTTAATAAGAAGTGGCACCGGGAAAGAAGAAAAACGAGCTCGATCTTATGAAGATGCACTTTCACTTTTATCAGGTGTATAATCCATATTCCGAGATTATAGCAGGCGTATAATCTCCGTGGCGTCGCTCTTCTTCTCGTAACGATCTTCTCAGGTTCCTGTCACTTCCAACATGTGCTGTTCTTCATCTATACACGTCCAGGACAACGAAGTTTAAGACTAAATTGCACTTCACTCATTTAGAGATTCATTCCCAGGCGCGGTTAATATCGCCCCGCGTGCACAATTATGAACCGAGGCAGCCGTTCATTCATTTCTAATGATTGTTTTGTTTTCCTTAGTGCCTTTTTTAACATTAAATTGTGTTAAAGTAATAATCGAGATGTAGAATTCAATAGTACAGCCGTCCATTCGTCTCTGGGATCATTAGACATAATAGATCTGCTGAAACTGTTTAGAATTTTCCATTTTGGAAAATGGGATCATTTTCTGTTATAAATTAGACTGTAAATGATGATTCTTAGCGTACCCAGAGGCTACAGTTGCTCTAAAGGTCTCCAATGTGCTCGGTTCTATCCTATTTTATACTGTAGGGCTCAAATTTGAGTGTACGTCCATAACTTAAGAGCAAAATTGATTTTATTTAATTGCTTTCTTTCAGTTTAATGAACGTCATATGATAATGTAATGTTAATGTTGCATATTATGAGAAGAAAGAAAAAAGTACAGTCTTGACGGTCTTCATGTTGCCCTTGTAAAGAAGCCTTGTTTTTTTTTTTTTGGTGGTTTTTTTGGGGAGTTTATTTTTTTTAGCGAGGATTTTCTCAGCCTGCCAAAAAGATTTCCAATTTGCATGCTCTCAAAGGAAAAACGAAAAAGAAAAGAGAAGAAAAACACACGTCAAAAGTCTATTTATTAGTGAGAAAGGGTGTAAAACGGAACGAGGGCATTTTGTTCGAGGCTGAAGGATAGCAGCAGGAGTGTGTTAACATGATTGGACTTTGACAGGTCAAAGAAAGGACCTGCATAAAGCAATGCAAATGTTGTTCCCTCTTCTCAGTGTACCCTAAAATGTATTCAACACCTTTCCATATTCCACAGCAGCAGGTTATAATTAAGCATACGGCGGAGGCTTCGACGGCAAAGCCTGCGCTGAATAAGTTTCCGTCTTACTTTTTCTCAAAAAACAAGCAAACGGTTGCTTCAAGGAAAAAGAAATGACGGCGCACGCATGTCATTGGAGGAGATGCTTCAGTCACAATGAATAATTAAACGGCGCAGGAAATGGTGTCTCTGACCACTAGCTCTCGTGCAGGATAAGGTAAATCACAGCGCTATTAATATTTATTGCACTTACGACTGCTGTTTTTCCGACAATCTAGTTTTAAACTGTGTCCGCGTGCAATCCGTTCAAATTAATCAGTAAACCTCCTTCTCTGAAGGGTGACAATTTCCGTCGCCAATATTTACTCCGCCACCAATCAAAGTGGCTCTTGAGGTTTGTTTGTTTTGTTTTGCTCATGCAAATTTGACAGCGTTAGATCTGCTGCACCGCGCCGTCGACGTATTGCAATATCTCCTTCGACTCGATTCGACATAATCAGAGGGGGAAAATTAAAGGGATTGTTTACTAGAAAGCAGGTCGTGTAACACGATACGGATATCTGTATACATGCTCGTGTCTGTATATGTGTTTGGATTTAAACCTGAAGTAGTCAGGGCTTAAATGGGAAACACTGATGGGGAAAGATCCAGATGTAGAAAGGTCAGCATGATGTGTGGACAGTTCCTCAACCTCAGCTACATCACTCCAGTTCATTACTGACCTCAAGTTTGTTTTTTAATCCAGTTCGTGCAGTTATTTCCAGAAAAGTTAGTTGGGTTTATTATATTTCCCAAAATATAAGCCTTATTTGAACTACTATGACCCTGACCAAGGCGTTCCTAAGAATGAATGAATTAATGTCATAGATGCATCATGTTACATTAATAAACTAATTTTTGTTGCATCCCACAGGATCCCAGTCACCATGCACACCTTTCTGTCAAACATTCTAAAAAATAAATAAATACATAGTATACACTGACCAATTGTAATGGATTGGCACGCTGTCCAGGGTGTATCCCGCCTTGTGCCTGATGCTCCCTGGGATAGGCTCCAGGTTCCCCGTGACCCCGAAAAGGAGTAAGCGGTAGAAGATGGATGAATGGACACTGACCAACAATAATGTTAAAACCATTTGACAAGTGAAGTAATTAACATTGATTATCTCGTTACAGCAGCACCTGTCGACGGGTAGGATATATCCATCCATCCATCCATCTTCTATACCGCTTATCCTTCCTTCAGGGTCACAGGGAACCTGGAGCCTATCCCAGGGGGCATGGGGCACAAGGCGGAGTACACAAGGGTGAGAATCCATCGCAGGGCAGGGGTGGGATATATTTATTTATTAGACAGCGAGTGAACAGTCAGTTCTCGAAGTTGACGTGTTGGAAGCAGAAAAAATGAGCAAACGTAAGGATCTGAGACACTTTGACAAGGGCCAGATTGTGATGTCTAGACGACTGGGTCAGGGCGTCTCTAAAACGCCAGGTCTTGTGGGGTGTTCCCGGTATACAGTGGTCAGTACCTACCAAAAGTGCTCCAAAGAAGGACAAGCGGTGACCCAGCGACAAGGTCGTGGCGCCCAACGCTCATTGATGCGCATGGGGAGTGAACACTAGCCGGTCTGGTCCGATCCCACAGAAGATCTACAGATTGCTGAAGGGGTTCATGCTGGCTCTGATAGAAAGGAATCAGAACACACAGTGTTCGACATCACAGGTATACATATGAACATAGGGGAAATCATTCTGTGATTACAAACAAGAGGTTAAAGTGGTGATTACAGAAACATTTCCAGAGCTCTACCTGAAATCTGGGTCAAACTCTTCAAATACGAGTCTGTTCATATTTCTATTACAGAGTTAAGCTGGTCTTAGACAGGATGATTACAGTGGTCATTTAAGATTATTATACATCACAATGTACAAGATGACCCAAAAAATTCGCAGAAATTCTCGGCTCTCATAGATATCAAACAATAGATAATCAAACACAACGCAGGTTTATGACCAAAAAAAATCATTGTTAAATATAGGTGTGCAACAAATATTGGCACCCCTATGAATTCATGTGAGAAAAATATATTTGAAGTATATTCCCATTTTTTAGTATTGTACACCTGGGTGACTATGAACAGGAAATTGTTCAACCATGACTTCCTGTTTCACAGGGGTATAAATATGAGGTAACACACAGGCCAAATTCCCTTAGTCATTCATAACAATGAGTAAGAGCGAGGAATATAACTGTGATGTGCGGCAAAAGGTTGTTGAGCTTCACAAAATTGGGCGTGTCTATAAGAAAATAGCACAAGCATTGAAAACGCCCATTTCCACCTTCAGGGCTATAATGAAGAAGTCCCAGTCATTTGAAAATGTTCTGAATCGACCTGGAATTAGGCGTGTGTCTGTATCGTCTCAACACACTGTGAAGAGGACGGGTCGAGTGGATAAAACATCTCCAAGGATCACAGCTAGAGAACTGCAGAAGGGGTTAGAAAGTCTCCAAAACTACAATCTGAAGTCTCCAACATCACCACAAGTTGTTTGGAAGAGTTTCAAGAAAAAAGTCTCTACACTCATCCAAACACAAACTCGAGCGTCTTCAGTTACCCGACACCACTGGACCTTCACATGGGATCGGGTTCTATGGTCAGATGAGACCGGAATACAGCTTTTTGGTAATAAACACCAGAGGAGGTTTTGGAACACACAGAGAGAGAGCCATATGGAAAAGTACCTCATGACCACGGTTAAATATGGAGGTGGATGTTTAATGATTTGGGACTGTTTTTCTGCCAGAGGACCTGGACATTTTGTTAGGACACATGGCATTATGGACTCTATCAAATATCAACAGATATTAAATGAAAACCTGACTGACTCTGCCAGAAAGATTCAAAGCATTCAAAGCAGAGCATTTCTGTGAATTCTTTTAAACAAAATCTCAAAAGGTTAAACAGTAATGATAATTTTTCACAGCCTTCTTTGCTCATATTTATCAAGTATATATATATATATATATATATATATATATATATATATATATATATATATATATATATATATATCCAGACACATAAAACAAATATGCCTATCGAATAGACTAATCCCCCGACCCGAAACATTTCAAATGAATGAAATGTTGTCTTTAAAGTATTCTTATGAATCCTTAATCACCATGTTGGGACTCACCCTTCCATGACCTGTGACACGCTCATCTTGTATATTCTCCACCACACTCACACGCTGTCCCTCCAGGCTTCATTCCATCTGCTTATCCTTTCATCCTTTTTCTCTTTATTTTGTTTTCTGAATCTGCATTCGATTTTCTCACCCGTTCTAATTCTGCTTCTATATACACTGCACGCACAGCGCCAAGCTCCCGCGTTCAGCCACAGTGACAGACTTTACAAAATTGGTTGTATCGACTATGCCGAGGTGTTATTGAACATAACAGATGTTTTGCAATGAGCTGAATTATTCAAAGCACCCAGTGGTGTGAATTTTCATGCTGCTTTAGAGCGTCGAGGACAGGCAGCGATCAATAGAGACAGGCGTTACAGTGATAAACGCTGGATTGTAAAGACTGGCACTATAATGCAAACGCCTCTGAGGCTCTTCAACCCAAAGGGAAGTGTACTCAATACCCCTTTACCACCAAATGTAGTTAATAAACCATGCTGTGTGATGTTTGCTTGCTTAGTACTACTTCCTATCGTTCCCGACCACCAGGACAGCGTTCTTTGGATCTAGTGGAGTATTTCCCATTGGTTCCTTCCTAGGTAGCATATAAAAAAGTCCAAGGTATTTCCCGCTCATGCTCTTTCTCATTCAAGAAGATAAGGAAGTGGATTCAAAGACAGGCTTGACGTGCGAACTGAACAATGGTAATTCTAGTATTTAACTCATTTATATTATTTGTGCAATTGTCTCTGTCATTCAAACAGACCTATTATTTGAGTCTGCATGTAGCACAAGCTAATCCTTTAACCTTAACACATCCAGACATCCATAATTGATTATGAATTATTGAACTCTTAATCACTGACATTCCCGAATTCTAGTATTTAGGTTAGGATGGCAAGCTGTTTGTTCTTCCAGGCCTCAGTGGACACCATCATGGCTCGAATTGTTGTGCAACCAGAGCACGTTTGATGGGGACTTAAAGAACTTTGTCCGTATTAAAATAGGTGATTGAGATACTGCTGGCTAGTCATGACTGACTTCTGACGCTACAGCGGATGAAGAAAGCAGCAGACAGGGCTGTGGAGACTGTAGAAAGGAAAATATAAGCGCATTTGTTATGTTGCTGTGGAACAAACATTAACTAGGAGAAGACTTGCTTGAAGCATCTTCACTAGACTGGAACACAGAGTAGAGAAATGCAGATGTTAGCAGTGGTACAAAGCACAATATAGCCCAGAACTCAGACGGTCTTATTACAACCGCCGTGTATACCCAGACAGACCCTGATGTACTTGGAGAAGAGTGCTGGAAGCCTGAAGATCAGAGGATAATGCAGAAGTACAGCCCAGCAGCAGCAGGGAATGAGCTGCATGCTGGTATAACGTTGTCTTTGCAAGACATAATATAGATCCTAGCAATACTGATCTCACAGGACAAACTGAGATGTACCGTGTTCATTAATTCATTCATCCTTCTTTATATTTTGGACAATAGAACCAGGTAAACTTGGAAGAAAATATCACAGGCAGGTACAAACATAAATAATAACTGGATAAGTTTTTTTTAAAACTTCCCTACTTTCCCCACAAAACGTTGTTCCCCGGTGTTTAATGGGGCATAGTGGTAGGGTCCAAACCGTCCTTCTGTTTTAGGCCACACCCACTTTGTGTTTAAATTTGGATACAGAGACAGGAATACCTATTTTGGTCAGTTAATGTTTCATTCATACTAGCAAGTGAAAATGTCTTTAAAAAATGTCAGTTAAATATTCGACTTAGGTGAGGTAACTGTGTGATGACTCAGACATACAGTTTGTACCATGTTGTTGTTGTTGTTGTTGTTGTTGTTGTTCGTCCATCGGTGTCGATGAGGACCATTTGTGTCATCTATTCAGTACGGTGATGACACAAATGACTTGCGTGTGAACTGGATTAAAGTGAGGGAGAGTTGCGCAACATCAGCCTCACTCTCTCGTCCAGGCCCCACTTAGTCCAGTGGCGAGACGTAATCTAGACGGCTGGAATGGAGACTGGATGCAGTGGATGACCAAGGTGTCCGACGTGTCTTGCCGTGCTCTTAGCGCTCCACATCGCTTTGCTGGGTCTGTCTTTGTTTGACCAGATGATGGTTCCTCCACGCAGTCTGCTGGATCCAGTCTCTACATGCTATGGGTGACAAGCCCTAAACTGACCGACGGTTTGAGACCAGTCAGCTATCCTCATCCTGGTTTAGCCGGCCAGTCGAAGCCGTTGCCCGTGGTGTGGTTGCTGCGCATGCTACAGCTACTCTGAACCATAGGTGAAAGCTGAGTGCCATGTGGGGACCAAAGGTGAACTAGCTACCCCAACAGAAGAACGACTGCTACCCCCACCAGATGTACTACCCCTCCATGACCACCTTACAAAACAGTGTGATGCTAATCTGGAAGCTATACCTTTCAACAATTCATTAGCCTTGGGTTTAGGGGAACATCTCCATAGTCCGGTCTTTATTCAATTCAATTTAGATCTAACAATAAATATTGTCTCAGAGCATTTACAGAAATCCAGACGTAGATTTACTTCCAAAGCGTTCAGTGAGACGATGCGAGGAAGAACCTTTGAGTCAAAAGTATGGTTGATACCGGATAGTGTGATTATAAATCGCTACAGTGTACAGGTGTAGAAGAGTAAAGACAAAGAGATCTGAGTGTGTCTACAGGATGTTCAGTATGAGCAGATTGTGAATACAAGTCCTAGGATGAGTGTTTATGATTACAGCAGCAGCTCTTAGGTTTGATATCCAAGAATGTGAAGCTTTTCGGAAACTCTGGGGAAATGTTGGTCATGAATGTGGTGTTCAGACAGCACTTGTTCACCAGCGTTTGAGGACTGTGGGTCGACTGCAGTAAAAGAGAGACAGGGAGCAAGGCAGAGAGAGAGAGACAGAGAGAGAGAGAGAGACAGAGAGAGAGAGAGAGACAGAGACAGAGAGAGAGAGAGAGAGAGAGAGAGTGGCTGTCAGTGGTTGGCATCAGAGCCAAGGCTAATGAACTGGGCCGTGAGAGTGACAGGCCCAGTTTGGGGCTAGAAAAGCGGAGTGAAGATAGTGGGGATATGACATGCAGCCCTGGTGGCACACACACACACACACACACACACACACACACACATACACACACACACACGCACACACACACACACACTTAGAGAGTGTAGCTCTGACAGGCTCTGGAGGTCTCGCGACTCCTTAAGGCTTGACATACCCAACGGTGAGTGTATAAAGCTTCCCTTACACTTCATCTCTCTCTCTCGCTCTCCCTCTCTCTCTCTCAGATTAGGTCTAAAAGTATATGAGAGGCAGAGAGGGAGAGAGAGAGAGCCGATGGTGACAGCGCTCGTCTGCTCGGAGTGGAAGAGGAAAGTGAGTGCAGATTGACTTTGGGAAGAGCGAGGAGAGCGAGAGAAGTGCGACTCAGGTGTGACAGGCTGGAAGAGTGGAGCTGGCAAAGTTCATAGCTGCCGTGTCACTAATAGGAAATCAACAAAGGCCAAGGGAAAGCGGGGTGGGAAAAAAAAAAATCTTCTCCCAGACCAGCTCTAAGTGACCAGCGCAGGTCCTGCATGAGCTCATGTAATTTTAATGATTAATCCCAGGGCGAGAGCGAACCTGTCCGCCCCAATCAGTGCTGATGTCTGTCTGCAGCAACCGCACATGTCAATACGTCTCACAGCCTACTTTACTATACCTGCTCAAGAGGCTAGGACATATAGGATGATTCTGCAATATTTATTTATATATCTATCATTTATATTTCTGTAACGTGTGCAGTTCTCTACCATACGAGCTAAAAAGTTCGTGCTGGTCAATCTGTACAGTGTAATTGTTTAAATAGAGGTTATATTATTTATATAGCACCTTTTTCACACTCCTATTGTCAAACAAAACAGTATCAACATATATATATATATATATATATATATATATATATATATATATATATATATATA
>JAFFST010052033.1:8577-22544 GCA_022414735.1 Noturus placidus
ATTCCTCCAGGACGCTGTAAAAGCCTCATTGCACGTTATCACAAACGCTTGGTTGCAGTTGTTGCTGCTAAAGGTGGCCCAACCAGATATTAGGTTTAGGGGGGCAATCACTTTTTCACACAGGGCCATGATGGTTTGGATTTTTTTTCACCTTTAATAATAAACACCTTCATTTACAAATTGCAGTTTGTGTTTACTAGTGTTGTCCTTGACTATTGTTTAAATTGGTTTGATGTTCCGAAACACTTAAGTGTGACAAACATGCAAAGGAACAGGAAATGAGGAAGGGGGCAAACACTTTTTCACACCACTGTATATGGAGAAGGAAGATTCCATTTAACTTTAAACATCCTAGATACTTCCTGTACTACTTCTGTGAAGTGAGTACCTTGGTCTGAGTCAAACCCCACCTAGGAATAAAGTCATTGACTAGGCATTGAACAGTATGTGTGGCAGTGGTCTGTTCTGTGGGGTAGGCTTCTACTCATCTGGAGAATTTCTCTACAATGACTAAAACATCAGTCTTTCCTCTACATGGATGCATTGATATGTAGTGCACTTGTAGATGCCAAAAGGGGCCTGGTGGGGCTGTGGTATGTGCTGCTGCTACAGACGGAACAACATTGCTCTGTTGGCATGTGACACATCGTTTTACTGTTCCTGCTGCTACTGCTCTGAAAGCTGGGTTCCACCATTGATTTGAAAAGCAGCAAATTCTTACCAGGGGGTTAATGTGACCTTTATAAGAAAGTTATGTAGCTGTTGGGCCAGATATGGTAGCAGTGATTCAGGTACAACATACTTTCCCCCTTTGGTCCAGCAGCCTGATGAATCAACCATAGCTCCTTTATCTTGTCATGTCTAAGCTTCATACAGAAGAACTTCTTTATAAAACGCATTGAGTGGGTCTGGAGGCAAAATGACATAATGTGTTGTCATTAGAGCTTCAACAACTAAGCGATAAAATCGATAATAATTGATGATGAAAATCATTGTGAATGAATCTCATTTGGATTAGTTGGTCTGCGCATGGCACGGGTCATGTTTACTCATTACTTTACTTCTGTTCAGAAAAAACGCTTCGGAGAGTAAATACTAAAGTTGTGTCCCGAATGCACACTTACACTGTACACTACCGACTAGTGTGAGGATTTTAGAAAGGTAATATTATCTCAAATATAACACTAGCGGGTTTTTTTTACTAATCTTTTTTTCAGATCCTCAGAGAGTTCTTTGCCATGAGCTGCCATGTTGAACTTCCAGTGACCAGTATGAGGGAGTGTGAGAGCGATGACACCAAATTTAACACACCTGCTCCCCATTCAGGTACACGGTGGCTTAGTGGTTAGCACGTCTGCCTCATACCTCCAGGGTCCGGGGTTCGAGTCCCGCCAGGGCCATGTGTGTGTGGAGTTTGCATGTTCTCCCCGTGTGTCGGGGGTTTCCTCCGGGTACTCCGGTTTCCTCCCCCAGTCCAAACACATGCATATTAGGCTGATTGGCGTGTCTAAAGTGTCTGTAGTGTGTGTATGTGATTGTGCCCTGCGATGGACTAGCACCCTGTCCAGGGTGTACCCCGCCTTGTGCCCGAGGCTCCCTGGGATGCTCCAGGTTCCCCCGTGACCCTGAAAAGGAGTAAGCAGTTGTAGATGGATGGATGGATGCTCCCCATTCACACCTGAGACCTTGTAGCACTAACAAGTCACATGTCACCGGGGAGGTGGTTTAGACATTAATGGCTGTGTGTTGAGTTATTTTGAGGGGATAGTAAATTTACACTGTTACACAAGCTGTACACTCACTACTTTACATTGTAGCACAGTGTCATTTCTTCAGTGTTGTCACATGAAAAGATATAATCAAATATTATAATATAATTTATTTTATAGCATGTATGCATTATTTTTATGGATGCATAAAAAGCACACAATTAAACTACAGTCCTACATTAATAATATATATTCTGATGTGTGTGTGTGTGTGTGTGTGTGTGTGTGTGTTGGGTTCTTGGACAAAGTTGTGTAAAGTTTTAGTCTGAAGTTTATATTTGTACATGCAGTTTGTGGATTTTATTTCAAATAAACAAAAAAAAGTACTGAAAGCTTGCCTCGCCCCATCTGATTAATCGATTAATTGAAAAAATAAAAATGGTCAACCAACTAATCGATTATGAAAATAATGGTTAGTTGCAGCCATAGTTGTCATGCCAGCACACATCTGCACAGTGACCTATAAACAGGATTTTTTATCAGCTGAGTCGGCAAGAGCAATATTAGATCTTTGACTAACTCAGCATGTTTGATAGGAGACAAAGAAAAGGTGAAGAATTGATGACTCAGAATGCCAATATCATGAATTACCCCAAAAGCATAACTAGAGTCTGTATTAATGTATTGTACTGATGGTCACAGTTGATCTTGAGGCCAGTGTACATGCTGTAGTTAAGGCTATCAGTTCTGCTGCTTGTGCAGAGATGTGATTTGGCAAATGGCCAGAAGCTACTTCATCAGACGAAGGAGCAACTGCATATCCTCCTCACCTGTTACCTTTAATAACTTGACCGGAACCATCAGCAATCAGTGTGTGAGCTTAACACAATCATGAGTCTTCATCCTCTAAAGAAACCTCATTCGTTGTAGACATCATACAAGAGTATGAGGTAGTGACTGCATCCATCCATCCATCCATCTTCAACCGCTTACTCCTTTTCAGAGTCACGGGGGAACCTGGAGCCTATCCCAGGGAGCATCGGGCACAAGGCGGGGTACACCCTGGACAGGGTGCCAGTCCATCGCAGGGCACAATCACAGCACATTGCAAAACAACATTCAGGGCTGTGAGTGTAGTTGGCCAATATCCCCAACAGGGGGAGGTGACAGGTGATTTTAGCCTGATTCATTAGAGAAGATATTGCATGTGGGCACCTGACTGTTTTTGTTTGCCCTAACGTTACACTTGAGCAAGCTTGAAGAGTTAGGAGAACAGAATGTACTGCTCTAAGGCATGGGGCCATGCTCTGAGCAACTATGTGTAGTTTACCAGAGTAATAATGAACTGGGTGCCAAATACCACCATTATCCTGCATAAGGCATGCAGTCATGAAGCCTAGATGCTCACGAACATGGAATGTGGGAGGAAACCTGAGAGCCCAGAGGAAACCCACATGGACATGAGAAGAAGATGAAACCCTTCACAGACAGTAACCCAAGCTCAAGACCAAACCAGGGACCGTGGAGCTGTTAGGCAGCAACTTTATATGCTGCACCACCATACAACCCCTGACCAAAAATAAATGTGGTCAATTTAAAAGAAGAACATTTGTTAAGAAAATAATTTGATCACAATCCTTTTCCTTATACTTAAGACAGGGGTTTCCAAACTCTTCTTGTAGGGGGCATGATGGAGACAAATATGCATGATGGAGAAATATTCCTAGACACCTTGTTTTCCTAATAGTGGGCCGATTGTAAATTCATTTCTAAAATAACTCTCAGGCCATTTAAAAAATGGCAGTAATTTTAACACCCCAATAAGATTATGACAATGTGCAGTGACATTAAAATAGGGCCATGCATGGGCCTGCTCTTTACTGGAGATCCAAGTTTTTACGAAGTTTTACATTTTTTATTTTTTCCCCTCCTCATGGGTGATCGACCAACAAAGATCACTCCGAGAATACATTATACCAGTGTATGTGTGGTTCCCACACTTATTTCCCACACTTTTTTCCCACACTTTTCCAGGGCAAGGCCCCCCCAATTGCAATAACATTTGACAGAGGGCCCCCCCTTTTGCAAGATGTCTTTAAAACACATTAAAAATACAGACTTCTGAATATATCCCGGTTTTTTTTTTATTAATAATTACATTTTACATATTTACATTACATTACCTTAGGAATTGATTGTGTGTGTGTGTGTGGTTGGCTGAGAGTTAGAAAGAGAAAATCATGTATTTATTTTTCACACCAAATTGTTGAGACCCTCCGGGCGCCCCCTGGCGGCCCCCACTTTGAAAACCACTGCACTATACTAGTACACGATCAGAGATTGTACGGTATTTTGGTAGGATGTTGTTCTCCTACAAGCCACCAGAGGGCAGACTTTGCTCATTTATTTTCCGTCTCTCTTCCGGGTTCTCGGGTCCAGGAGCGCCTCTTGGCGTCGACGTTCTTGCAAAACTTCTAAGTTTGCTGGTATTTCCAACCGCACAACATTTATTCCTAACATTTAAACTCGCTAATGTAACGGACTACTAATAAGACGAGCAGCAGGCCTGTCTGAGTGTGGACTTTGCTTACTTCAGCTCTGTGTAGTCTTGAATAGACGAACGTTATCAAACCGAACCGAACCGAACTAGTTTCATTCCTAGACGACGAACAGGATGTCTGCGGTTAAACTAACCGAGGGAAGGGTGAGTGTGGAGATGTGTAGCCAGTCGTTGTTTTACCGTCAGGCTCTTCCCTCAGCTGGAGAGCCGAAGCTGTGTGTTCTGCTGCTGCACGGGATCCGGTTCTCCTCACAGAACTGGCTCGGTATCGGTTCTCTCAACGCCCTGGCTGAAGCTGGATACCGGGCCTTGGCTATAGACCTACCAGGTAGGTCAATTAAACAAACAAACTGTTTGCTCTGCATACCCATTCAAACAGTCGCAGACTCATTTGCATATTAATATACTCAACAGGTTCATTTGCATACTAATATATTCAACAGGTTCATTTGCATACTAATATATTCAACAGTATCATTTGCGTATCACATTACAAATTAGGGCTCAAGAAGAAGGAAGATTTCACTTACAATATCATTAAAAAATATATAGAGCGCTAACTTGTTTCTTCAATAACTTCCCAGATAGCAGACCAACACTGAATCAGCGGTAATGCAATAACCAAACTATCATTCAGTGCGTTTACATGGAGAACAATAATCCACTCTTAACCGGATTAAGACCCGACTCTGATTAAGAAACTAGCATGTAAACAGGGATTTTCACTTACATTAATCTAATTAAAGTCATACTGGAATGAAGCTCTAATGGAATGAAGACAGGTGGAGTTCTCCTGTTTTAGTCGTATTATGGACGTGTATTACAGACATGTAAACACCTTCATCACATGATCAACGTCGTGTGAGAGTTTTCACCGCATTCTGCGACAGGACACGATCACACACGGCAGTTCTCAACATTTACGGTGAACAAGAGAGTTCGGCTGTGTCCCAAACCGCACACGTCCTTGCTATAGACCTGTCGGGGGGGAAAATACATGCATCTCGTCTACTATATAGACAGTAAGTACGCGGTTTGAGACGCAGCCCACGGCTTCAAGCAGTCGTCTATTAGCACGTACAGCATGACAAATAATTAACTGTACTCAAAGCGTTCGTAAAATAAAATAAATACACCCAGTGGAATTCGTATTCTCTTGTTGGAGATGCAGTATTTTTCATGACCGCACCTGACACATGGGAAGCCTATAGTGAATGTGTTTACCCCTTGCACGGTAGAGAAGAGTTCCACTGGCGAGAACAGCAACACAAGCTGGGTAATTTCCCATGGTGGCCCATGAGAGCTTGGCCCTTGATGCATTTCTATGAGCAGTAAAACCGACAAGCCTCCAGCAGCAGTTACAGCTCAAGGCCAGGCCAAAGTGGCTGAGTGAGTCACTCCAGCTGGCAGAAGAAACGGATGTGATTTTGGGAGCATGTTGAGGTCCACACTACTGTGGGTCAAGGTGGCATCAACAATGAGCAAGGGGAATAAGTCACATGGTGCATCAGGTGCACACTGAGGTCCAGTGCTGTACGGTGTTACATTGTACGTTATGTTACTTCTCTAGAAGACCAGGAAGAAAGTTCTAGTCTCTGAGACAGGCAGGACGTAAAAGGCTTTAAAAAAGAGCAATTCATCTCCTTTGTGTAAAAGAGCAGCATTTGCCTCCTTATGCTCATGCCAATGTTCAGTTTCAATAAATGGCACATGTGCAAACCATGACTTGTTCTTCCCAGTTACGTCCAACGCTACATTGTTTTTTGCTCGTGTTTTTCTGCTTGTATAGGTCTGGGCGAGTCGAAGGCAGCAGAGGCCCCTGCAGTGGTGGGTGAGCCGGCCCCTGCGGAGTTCCTGAGGCAGGTGTGTGACGGCTTGAACACCGGGCCTGTAGTGGTGATCAGTCCCTCTCTAAGTGGCATGTATTCGCTGCCCTTTCTCTTCAAGCACTCTGAGCAGTTGAGAGCCTATATTCCTGTTGCTCCCATCTGCACGGACAAGTTCAAGGCTGACCAGTACAAGGCTGTACAGGTCAGTGTTTGTGTGTGCATACATGTTTGTGAGTGATTGGATGCAGTGCCCATGTTTATTGTGATCATCATACATATATATGCGTATTTATGCATTACTTTTTATGAATGCACAGAATTAAACTACAGTCCTAAATTAATTCGATATATCCTGCTGTGTGTGTCGGGTTCTTTTAAGTTTTGTACAGTTGTCTAAAGTTTTAGTCTCTAGTTTATATTTGTAACACTCAGTTTGTGGATTTTACTTTAAGTGAAAAAAATGTACTTAAAGGTTGCTCCTCCCACCAAAAAAAATCCAGTTAATCAAAAAAAAATATATATAATAGGCCGACTAATCGATTGTGAAAGTAATCGTTAGTTACAGCCCTAGTTTCAGGGAAAATTTCTTCAAACTAGTTGAGTGTTCCTTTTTACCTTTTGCCTTGCCAAATATACGCAAAGCAGTCACCTTGTGACCGTGATCCCATGTGGGATCCCACTGATTTTTCCCTATTTTCTCCCTAAATTGGTCTTGGCCAATTCCCCACCACCAGCCGGATCTCCCATATCCCATGACCGCTATCGGGTGCACGGTGGCTTAGTGGTTAGCGGTTAGCTCGATCGGCTCACACCTCCAGGGTCCGAGTCCCACCGGGGACATGTCTGTGTGGAGTTTGCGTGCTCTCCCCGTGCTGCGGGGGTTTCCTCCGGGTACTCCGGTTTCCTTCCCCAGTCCAAAGACATGCATGGTAGGCTGATTGGCATCTTCAAAGTAGCCGTAGTGTATGAATGTGCGTTTCTCCTGCGGTTGGCGCCCCCTCGCGGTAGCTAGCCAATTAATCCTTTGAAATGCACAACTAGGAAATGCATCACAGAGGATGTCGTCCATAGCCAGTTAGGGTGAACAGGACGCTAAATAAATAAATAAATAAATGACTGCTATCAAATGGGGAGGGCAAGCACGTTTTTCCTCTGAGAGATGCAAAGCCAGCCACCAGTCTTTTCAACTATGTCGCCAGGTTGTATCCCTAACACAGGACACTGTTGCTCCTGGTCCTTGGTAAGATAATGTCCATAACTGCAGGACCAATGGGTACAGAAATCCAATAGCCAACTATTAATGTAGATGCGAAGGCTGGGACAAACACCGTCGGCAGAAGCCGAGTAAATAACACTCTGCACCTACCCCTAGTACTTAGCAGGTCTTTGGTGCACAAGCCCTGAACTGAGTTAAGAGTTTATTTGCATTGATTGTTCAGTTGAACAGTTTGCCCGAATATGTAGCCTGATCATGCAGTTCAGTATTGAATGTACTGAAATGGTGTAAAATTAAAAGAATGGGACTCTTAAGGGAACTTAAGGCATCAAAAAGGACAATACCTACTCGTTCAACTTGGACTCTCTCAGAAGACTGAGTCATCTGGAAACAAAACATTCAACCATTAAACCTGAGAAGTTTGGTTTCCGAAACCTCAATAGCAGACGGATAGTGTTAAATAGGATACAGTATGGGTCAAATCAGACCCATTGTGGACACACTTCAAGGGTATGATTCATTGAAAGGCATTATACTGGAAAATAAACGCCAACTGGCTTTTCTACTTTGCAGAAGTACGCTCTCAAGAGTAATGTTGAGGTTGGGCAAAGAAGCTCTGGAAAAGGACAGTTGAACCATCGTCTTAAGAGCTGCCTACCTACGGGCCTGATTCTATTATACAGTGGTAACAGTGTCTCACAGCAGTCCTGCACCATGGTGGCAATTGAGGTAGTTCAGCCAATGTGCAACACATACAGAATAGTGGACATTCATCTGTTTGTGAACAGAGACAATTCAGTATCTAAAGTGGTTCACAAACTGGGCCGAGAGTAGTTCTTTGGATAGCACGGTAGCACATTGGATGTTCTGTGTAACCAGCATGTTGATCGCTGCAATCTTGCTCTACTTGTAAGAACGTTGCCCACTACCCATCAAACCCAGCTGTGGTCCCATATGAACAGGTCATTGTGACACAGCGGACTACACAACCTGAAATGATGAGGTCACTCACAGGGCTGGCCTAACATACTGGCATGTTTGAAAAAATGTCAGCCATGCTCTTGTGTGCTACGTCTATATGCCGGGAGTATGCAGGCAGGTGAAACACTGGACATGGCTAATGAGAGAAAATAGTCAAAACCTTTCCATATGTTGCAGAAGGTCTCCATCATTCATTATGGTTCCACAGTGGGACCTTTGTGCAACTTGCCATATGAGTGAATGAAAGGTGAAGATATAAAGTGTCTTTCACATAAGATGGGTTTCTTTTTGCTGGCCATGACTACATTCAGACAAGTGGACAAACAGCATTTATCAGTCAGTAGGTAGCGCCTGCTTTCAGTACTGAAATTGGGGATGCTATGGCAGAACCTAACATTCCTGCCAAAGGTATTGTTGCCATAGGATATCAGTAAATCTATCAGGATATCTGCTCTTGCAAGTGATAATGTGTCCAGACCAGTCCTGTGTCCAATGAGGGTTCTCGAGCACGGTGTTTATATGACTACAGATAGATTAGCCAGTTGGGGATATGGCGTGGTGCATGAGTGGCGTTGTGCTTGTGCATTTATTGCTTCCATTCATTCAACTTCAGTATCCTCAGCATCACTGTGGTTTAAAAGACTTACGGTATTTCTAATACAAGTCCAGAAATAACTGGGATTTGTGGGAATGGAAGTACAAAAACTTGTCCTGTGCACACCTTTAGTATCAACACTTCAGTGATTCCCTTTTTAAATAAACTATTATGTTAGTACTATTTAAGATTGTTGTCTGTTCTTGTCAGGCGAGGTGAGCCATCAAGACATGTTATGAACCCTTGTGATGACATTGATAAATGGCCTCCATTAGTTCTGCAACAAATAATCCTGGTGGTCCAGAGTGAAGGGAAGGAGAATGTAAGATGAGGCATGGAGCTGTGGAGTGAAATTCCTGCATTTCCAGGTTGCCAAGTGGGGGGGGGGGCATCAAAGTCCAAAAAGTAAACACAACTTTTTAGTTCTTATTCCTTTGATCTTTATGGCATTACCAAAATTTAAAGAAGCACCAAGATGTTCAACTTGCTGTTCATCCCTCCAGTTTCTCTGCAAACCTTTTGACTAACTTTGAACTTTCAATGGAAGCCCTGTAACATGACAGCTTACGCCCAATTCATTCTTGAGACTAAAATAACAAACACTTAATAAAATTACTCATACTTTCAAGTTGCATATGTAATTCCATTCATCCGTCTTCTGTACCACTTATCCTTCAGGGTCGTGGTTAACCTGGAACCTATCCTAGAGCGTCAGGCACAACGCGGGGTAGACCATGGATGCGCCAATACATTGCAGGGCACAATCACATACACGTTCACACAATACGGACATGGCAATCAGCCTACCATGCATGTCTTTGGACTGGGGGAGGAAACCAGAGTACCCAGAGAAAAACCCCCACAGCATGGGGAGAACATGCGAACATACACAGAGCTATGGTGGGGATTGAACTCCCAACCCTGGCGGTGTGAGGGTTCCTGTCCTTAGAAAAAAAAATGCCTCAATTCTGAAATTCGTTGCACACCATTGATGAATAAAAGCATTGAGTTTTATGGCATAATTATTATGGGTTTAACGGATTTATTTAGTTATAATAAATGTATTTTTCTTTTCCTTCATAGGTCCCCACTCTTATTGTGTATGGAGATCAAGACACTCAGTTAGGGGAAGTGTCACTAAACAACCTGAAGAATCTGCCCAATCACAAGGTGGTGGTGATGCAGGGGGCCGGGCATCCCTGTTACCTTGACGACCCAGTGACTTGGCATAAAGTTATTCTCGGGTTTTTGCACACACTTTTGTAATCGAAACACTCGTAACCACATCACTTTTAACTGTGGGGTGATTACACAGTGATCTATAAGATTTCTATTAATGATGCATGTAGTTTCATCCCAACCCCTGCTTAAGTGAACACACAGACCCTTAGAACTAGCACCAAATTAACTGGAAGAGAAAGAAATTGGGCATCCAATTTTGAGGAAGTGGTGGCTTAGGGGTTAAGGCTGTGGGTTACTGATGGGAAGGTCGGAGGTTCATACAGCTGCCACTGTTGAGCCCTTGAGCAAGACCCTTAACCCTCTCTGCTCCAGGGGGCGCTGTATCATGGCTGACCCTGTGCTCTGACCCCAACTTCCTAACATGCTTGGATGTGTGAAGAAAAGAATTTCACTGTGCTGTAATGTATACGTGATAAATAAAGACTCATCATCATCATCCTTCCACCTCAGCAAGGGAAATTACAGCTGTGCCATTATCACTTTGAGCCCCGTGAACAGATGCATCACTTCGGAGTCCCCGCACCCCTATTTTCTAATGCACACAGTATAAGAACACTTGATTGTTTAATGATAGATTATATCTGATCGTATGTTGTATTTCAATGTCAGACTATTTTTGTTTGAGGGCAGTTACACAGCCAAAGAAATTCCACAACAGCTCTAGAAAACACTTGTTCCATGGACTCGTTGCGCTGTTAATAAACACACAGTCCAGACTGTGAGATTTTAATAATAATAATAGCACTGATCATTTATCGTATGGCACAATACAGTATGTGAATGAAAAGTACATGAGAGAATGTAACGTGAAGGATAGTATATTGTGTATGAAGCAGTGCTGTACAACACTAAAACTGTGATTGTGGAATCAATAAATAAACACAACACACTGACCTGAAGTGAAAAATATGAACATTATTTAATAACTGATTCTCTGTAATAAACCATTTGAAAATATTTTACAAGGAGTCACAGACACAATATTTTACAAATGTTTCCCTTATCTTTTTTTTTCTTTTCATCTGTACAAAAGATGGAGCAACATTGACCAGTGTCCAAAGAACCAGTGGTGTTAGCTCCATACACACACACACACACACACACACACACACACACAATCCAACAAACAAACTAAAGAAACTCTCACTGTGATGGCAGACCTCAAATTCATGATTATCAGCAGTACTGTGTGTCTATTTTCATTTATTTCTTTTTTAAAACCTCATTTAATGTTAAATTCAGTTTCACCTTTGATGGATTACTTGAGATTTTTTTGATTTTTCTTTTTTTCACACATTTGTCACAGAGCACCAGACTAAGGACTACAGAGTCACATACACGCGCGGCTCTCCCACTGAAGCACACCAACTCGGCTGTTTGCAAGGAGAGGAAAGGCTGAGGGAGCAGCCCTGATCAAATAGACCCTCCCCTTCAGGGACGATCACGAGACAGACACCTCCCCTCCACGCTACCTCTTCCTTTTATCTTTTTTTTTTTTTAAACACCTTGTTTGGCAAATCTTTTTTTTAAACCACTGAATAACACAAACCTTTGTTCCAGTGTATGTGGAATAGTGACACAGATTCACACTCACAGTTTAATTTCAGTGTCTAACCAAAATATCGTAGCGTCTCTTAGGCGGCTTTGATATATTTATTTTTTGTTCAATATTAGGACTTCTTTTTTTTTCTTTTCTTTAAAAAAACAAACCAAGAGGCAAATATTAGATGTGATTCACAACAGGACAACGCATAAGGCATTAACTCTTCTAGACGTTTCAGATGATCAGGTATTCACGTACACGTGTTCATGTATGTAAATGGGCGTAGTCGGTACTGTTTAGTGAGTGAGTGAGTCAGTGAGTGAGTGCTGTGTATCTACTAGTGATTTGTGTTTTGATGCCAGTGCGGGAGCAGGTCCTAATAGTATATGAATAGTAACTGAGCACATAGTTATGATGATAGGATATGACACGTATTTACGCACACTCCTTAAGGATAATGTGTGGATTAATAATTGACCTTTACACCAAATGCTCCAGAGTGTGTGGAGTTATAATTGGTATTCGCACTGATGGTGATGGAAGGCTGATATTTAAAAGATGAACCGATTGTAATTCAGTACTAAAAAATACGGTGTTATGAGTTTATGCTGTTCACGTAACAGTCAATTACATCGCTCATTACGCACTCTGAATGTAGTCACAGGCGGGGTTGTTTTATACGTGTGCTACTCAAGCACGCACTTTCTTCAGCTATTGTGACGCAAGGGAAAAGGGATTGGTGGAAAGAACGCAGAATAACGTAAAACAAAGGGAAACGTGGCTAGTTTTAAAATATAACCGCAAAAAGCTTTGTGAACTGACTTTGAGACAGACACGTGTGGAAAATGGGACAGATTACTCTTTTTTTTTTTTTTTTTTTTTACTTCTTCTCGTTGACAACACACCTTGAGACGCTTTAATAATCAAAATCACTGGATTTTCATTCTGACACCTGTTCAAAACACATCATAACTTGCTGCATTGTAAGCAGACGACACATACACGGGTCCAGACGCACGCGTACACATATGCAGAGCGTTATCACCTCTGACCAGAAGATGCCGGCGATGAAGGGTCACCAATTCCGCCACTCTAAATACAGTCTACTGAATAGAAATAAATTCATTACTCAACTATTTCATCCCAGACAGTCCACAGTGTATTCAACAGTGATCATTTTTGTTAGAGTTCACTATAATAATATTGGCTGCCCCTCTGGAAAAAAAAAAGTCTAAAAGAAACGGAAATCAGTCCATGATTTAGATCCAAGAGATATTTTTACATGTCTTGTACTAATACATACAAATTTTCCTTTTATATATATAAGATGCCTTTAAAGATCTCGAAGGACGCGGGTGAAAGTGAAAAGACCCTCAGCATGACAGCAGGCTAAACGTCTGGTTTAACCTGAAAGCTATAGCAATGAATATACAGTACTACTAATAAAAACGCATATGCTTATAAGTCAGTGAGGTCTCTGTGTGAGGTGAACTACATGCTGTAGATGTACAATCAATAATCGCTCTAAGAGCCAGCACGAGGAGTTTCCCTACCTTTATAAAGTGGAGCATCTACTCTGTATAGATACAGAAGTGCATCAAGGCACAACAGAGAGAACGAAATAGAAAAAAAAAGAAAAGGAACAATAATTAGAGGAGATGGGCCCTCACCAGGTTTCACTAGATTTCCATTATATCAATTCACAATGAATAATGTCTGTGTCTCCACTACAAGCTCCATCCATAATTAAGTGCACTCTACATGACAAGACTAACCTTGAAAAGCAAACCATATTTTCATTGTTTTTAATATTCACCGATCAAGCCAGGTCAACCAGTCTACCAGAAATACCGACTGCTGTAAAAAAAACTAAAACAAAACAACCAACATCGGTGTAAAATGGCTACCCTGTAAACACACAACTACACAGAATGCACGCTGATGATGGCAGTTCCAATTCATTTCTAAACACTGGACATTTACAACACGGCGGCTCCACATTTGATTAAAACCGCTTCTTAGTTCCTCTGTGTATCCTGACCAGACAGACAGAATAATACTGAAGCCCTTATGACTAATGAAAAAAACAGAACAAAAATAAATAAAGAGAGAGGGACTAACTGAAATCCAGGCCTGATCTCGACATGAGGTCTTGCATTCTTTCTGCGCATCATTTCCACCCTCTTTTTTGCTCCTCCTCCTCCTAATTTGGCTAGAAAAATAAGACCACACCACAAGTCTCTCTCATTTTGGCAAGAATTGGGTCTAGTACATATATACATACATACATAT
>JAFFST010052036.1:1100-17945 GCA_022414735.1 Noturus placidus
TTCCAGAAATATTACATTTGTTCTCAGCATGAACAGGTACCAGTGTACTGAT
Organism: Noturus placidus; assembly: GCA_022414735.1. Taxonomy (NCBI): domain Eukaryota; kingdom Metazoa; phylum Chordata; class Actinopteri; order Siluriformes; family Ictaluridae; genus Noturus; species Noturus placidus. The sequence goes on from JAFFST010052036.1 coordinate 1,153, forward strand.
TAACATTTGGTTATTATCGTTAAGCATAAGTTTTTGTGGATTAACTCATTTCATTGATTATAACTTGTTGATAATCTTTAAATATATTTCTATATGTGTGTATATACTGTATACACGTGTGTGTGTATCTATCTATCACCGATTAGTCGAGACCGACCTTCAGTCAATTTACGGGTCATCACTCTCCACGTATTTCTTCGATGTGATCCACAAAGCATTTCGGCAGAAGTAGTGGGGTAGTTTGCCATTGCTTTCCCCACCCCTCCCCATTTATCTGGGCTTGGGACCGGCGTGTGGCTGCTGCTAGTCACACGGCTGGGTACACACACTCACACACCCATTCGTGTATATATATATATATATATATATATATATAAATAATGTGTGTGTGTGTATGCATATTATATGCACACATAAATATACATTGGGCGGCTGTGGCTCAGTCGGTTATCCACTAATCATGGGGTTGGCGGTTCGAATCCCGGCCCGGGTGATCCCATGCCGAAGTGTCCTTGGGCAAGACACTGAACCCTAAGTTGCCCCCAATGGCAAGCTAGCACCTTGCATGCAGCTCTGCTACCATTGGTGTGTGAGTGTGCTCTCATTAGTAAGTCGCTTGTAAATGTAAAATGATATTTCTGTAAAGCTGCTTTGAGACAATGTCCATTGTAAAAAGCGCTATAAAAATTGATTAATTAATTAATTACATATATATACACACATATATACATACATACATATGTATGTATGTATGTATGTGTATGTATGCATATTATATATATGTGTGTGTATATATAGGTGTGTATATATGTATGAATGTGTATATATGCGTGTGTGTGTGTGTATATATATATATATATATATATATGTATCTATGTATGTGTATATATATATATATATGTATGTATATGTATGAGAGTTTTGCGTTATTTTGATGGGACAGCAACACTCAGTACTTTACATTGTAGCAAAGTGTCATTTCTTCAGTGTTGTCACATGAAAAGCTAAAATCAAATATTTACAAAAATGTTAGGGGTGTACTCACTTTTGTGAGATACTGTATGTATGTGTGAAACAGAACATTTTTGTTACACCTCTGTGTTTTCTCTCAAATTTGAGTTTGTATTTGCTAATCACTTTCTGTTTGTTTGAGAGTCGAGTTTTCCTTTGCAGATTGTGTTTGTTAAATGGTAGATTCATTTCTTTTGACACAAATGTATCTGCATAATATGAGCTCCAAGACCAAAGTGCTGTAAATGGCATTAGTAAAATTGGACTGCAATGAATTGTATTAGGTGACAGATCTAAAATTTCAAAGCTGTTACAGCCATTAAAGGTGGGTGATTGAGTGTCCAAGCCGTATTACAGTATTGTAGGAGACGTTTACAAAAACAATTCCATAAATACATGGGAACAAAATGTAAAATAATTCAATCATCTTGTATAATTTTATGTTTTCCAGATGTACCTCTGCTCAGATTGTGGGAAGAGTTTTACTAAAAGTGGTAATCTCCAACAGCACAAGTGTATCCACACGGGACAGAAGCCGTATTTCTGCCCCCAGTGTGGGAAGAGTTTTACTCGTCCGAGTGCTCTCCAAATACACCAGCGCATTCACACAGGAGAGAAGCCGTATCACTGCCCCAAGTGTGGGAAGAGGTTTACACACCAGAATACTCTACAAATACACCAGCGCATTCACACAGGAGAGAAGCCGTATTACTGCCCCCAGTGTGGGAAGAGTTTTACTCATCAGAGTACTCTCAAATATCACCAGCACATTCACACAGGAGAGAAGCCGTATCACTGTGGATTGTGTGGGAAAAGTTTTAGTCAAGAGAGTAATCTCCAGATACACCAGCGCATTCACACAGGTGTGAAGCCGTATTACTGCCCCCAGTGTGGGAAGAGTTTTACTCATCAGTGTACTCTCAAATGTCACCAGCGCATTCACACAGGAGAGAAGCCGTATCACTGTGGATTGTGTGGGAAAAGTTTCAGTCAAGAGAGTAATCTCCAGATACACCAGCGCATTCACACAGGAGAGAAGTCGTATCACTGTGGACAGTGTGGGAAAAGTTTTAGTCAAGAGAGTAATCTCCAAGTACACCAGCGCATTCACACAGGAGAGAAACCGTATCACTGTGGACAGTGTGGGAAGAGTTTTACTAGTCGGAGTCATCTCCAAATACACCAGCGCATTCATACAGGAGAAAGGCCGTATCACTGTGGACAGTGTGGGAAGAGTTTTAGTCAAGACAGTACTCTCCAAAAACACCAACGCATTCACACAGGAGAAAAACCGTATCACTGTGGACAGTGTGGGAAGAGTTTTAGTCAAGACAGTACTCTCCAAAAACACCAACGCATTCACACAGGAGAAAAACCGTATCACTGTGGACAGTGTGGGAAGAGTTTTAGTCAAGACAGTACTCTCCAAAAACACCAACGCATTCACACAGGAGAAAAACCGTATCACTGTGGACAGTGTGGGAAGAGTTTTAGTCAAGACAGTACTCTCCAAAAACACCAACGCATTCACACAGGAGAAAAACCGTATCACTGTGGACAGTGTGGGAAGAGTTTTAATCAAGAGAGTACTCTCCAAAAACACCAACGCATTCACACAGGAGAGAAACCGTATCACTGTGGACAGTGTGGTAAGAGTTTTACTCGTCTGAGTAATCTCCAAGTACACAAGCGCGTTCACACAGGAGTAAAGCCATATCTCTGTGGACAGTGTGGGAAGAGTTTTACTTCTCTGAGTAATCTCCAAGTACACAAGCGCGTTCACACAGGAGTAAAGCCGTATCACTGTGGACAGTGTTTGAAGAGTTTTACTTCTCTGAGTAATCTCCAAAGACATGAGCGCATTCACACAGGAGAGAAGCCATATCACTGTGAACAGTGTGGGAAAAGTTTTCGTGACCAGAGTACCTTCCACAGACACCAGTCTGCAGGAAGTCATAAAGGAGAGAAGCCGTACCTCTGCGGACAATGTGGACGGCGCTATGCTCATTCAAATTCTTTAAGGAGACACAAGTGCTCTAACCTTGAGCCATCAGACCTTGAGATGTGAATGTCAAATTAAGATACGTGTTGTAAATTTTAATTTTTTAAAGGGATGTAAAGAGACATTCTGGCATAAAACTACAATATTATATCATTTGTCATGGTAGTATTCTGTAGCACTGAATTTTATTGCAGAATTCATGATACGATTTTTTTTTTCCTGCTTTTCCGAAACATGCTGCAATACCAAGCACGGAATACACATTTAAGCAGTGAGAATACCCACTTTAATCGACCAATCCAGACCTCTGAGGGAGACGCATGACTCTGACATCTCCCTCTAACATGAGTAAACATAATCAGAACACAGAGGCATTGTACCATAAATATAACACTTTTAATAGGATTCCTCCATCAGGAGGAAACATAATAATAATAATAATAATAATAATAATAATTATTATTATTATTATCATCATTATTATTATAATATATTTTTTCTCCTTATGTTCCTAAAGTGCCCAATAACTCACGATCTGAAGGTTAAAAAGTTTTGAAATTTGGCACATGGATTCTACCCCAGCTAACAGTTACGTGTGGTTAGACCATATTTATGCAATGACTTACCAAATAACTTTCCAGCGATGTAACTTTGTGATTCCTGTATTTGTTGTGCCTTTAGTTCTATGTTGTTGGAACATAATGTGTACGAAACATCAACCAAATTGGTACGTTGTAAAGAAGAAAGCGTACTGGACCATATTAGTCACAGTGACATACTAAATATAATTCCAGCCATGTAGTCTTGTGATTGCCATTTTCATCGTGGCGACGTTATAGCTTGTACATTTCAAGAATATAGTGAGTATGTCCCAATGTCCATGGTCGGGATCTTATAATTTAATCCTTTCAAAGACAACTCATGATGCTTAGTTTGAGTTGTGATTGAAAGGAATTCTTACCTTGAATTATTCAGCCTCAACTTCACTTTTATTTCTAACATCTCACTGCTTTAGTCAATTGTGAATCTCGAGACCTTCCTTTATTTGTTTACTTTGAAACCCTATAGGACTGACTTTCATTCCTTCCCTTCAAATTCTAATGTTTTTAATGGAAATTGTATTGCAATTATGAAACAATCAGCCACAGATTTATAGTATTCATGCGTCAGCACATACTAAGCTAGGTATGGAGGTCCACAGCAGGCTTAGAGAGACAGAAATACAGTGTTTGAGGCTGAAGCACAAGGCAGTACAGTGGTAAGAGTCCAGGTCTGTATTGTTCAGGTTGATACAGCTGTGTGTTGAACTTAACAGACTGGACACACAGTGTGCAGAGAGAGTCTCATAGATCTCTCTGATGATTGACATCACAACACTGGGGCTCAATCTGTAGAGGTTACAGACTCATCCATACATAAATTTAACTATAAATATTATTCTTCTATTAAATCAATACAGGAGTGACGGTTATCTTTATTAATTCATTTTCTTTCTACAAGGTTTATTAATGATTCATATTTTGTCAAAATGAGACTGAGTATTAAGTAAGCATGTTATTTGTTCAACGTTGAAGAGATGTCTACTAGATGTTATTTATCTGTCTTTATTTGATTAAGTTAATAGTGTATCTGATTATCAATATTGTTTACTTATGTCATCATTGGTGTATTAATGTGGTACATTTCTATTTCAGAAGCCACACATATAGTAAAAGGTGTCTTTGAAAGCAAGTGTGCCTGATTACATAATGTTGACTAATAAAGATGATCAGCCATAAGAGTTCCTTCATCTTGAATCAGACTCACATTACTCAAACCACTGTTCATGTGGTTGTGACTTCATCTATTCTTTTACACAGCTTTGAGTCTTTGGAACTTATCACAGACTTGTATAGTGAATTTTGCCTGGTAATCCACTTTCAATTAGTATTACTTTTAAAAAATAATTAGGTTCAGTTTAGGAAAGATGCTAATGAGTTATGTACAGTAGGTGTCGAGCATTACTAATGCAATATTCAAAAGTAAGCAAAGAAATGTTTAAGATGTAACACACCTACATTATTTATTTATATATATATATAACAAACAAACTAACTCTGGGTTAAAAACAACCCAGATTGGGTTATTTTTAGCCCAAAAGCTGAGTAAATATGATTCATAATGCATTTTGGTCTAATTTAACCCATCAAGTTGGGCTGTTAATTTTAACCAAGCAAATGGCTTGTTTTTCAACGCAAAGGATTGTTTCATTTTTACAGAACTGCTGGGTTAATTGTATTTCATAAATGGGTTAATATTTTCAGGGTTCATTTAATGGAACGCAAGGTGGCTTAGTGGTTAGCACGTCTGCCTCAGGGTCCGGGGTTCGAGTCCCGCCAGGGCCATGTGTGTGCGGAGTTTGCATGTTCTCCCCGTGTGTCGGGGGTTTCCTCCGGGTACTCCGGTTTCCTCCCCCAGTCCAAACACATGCATGGTAGGCTGATTGGCGTGTCTAAAGTGTCCATAGTGTATGTGATATGAATGCCTTTATTTGTCATTATACACGTACAATGAAATTAGGAGCCACTCCCTTTTTTCTGTGCTCAACATGTACATATAAGAAATAAAAAGAAATAAGATAAGAAGGAATAATAGTAAGAAAAGGGTAGAATAGAATAAAAGTATCTATAAAACAGCACAAAATGGTGTAGAATATATTAAAAATAAATAATCAATGCCCATGCAGGGACTATGAAAATTGCGCAGTTTGAGACCACGGAGACACTATGTACCTGTAGAGAATTAGTGCATGTGTGTGTTCAGAGTGGTTATGACTTTTAGGAAAAAAACTGTTCTTGAATCTGTTTGTCCTTGATCTGATGCATCTGTAACGTCTCCCTGAGGGCAGCAGATAAAACAGTTCAGAGCCAGGGTGGAAGCTGTCCTTAATGATGTTTTTTCCTGCTGAGGCAACGGGAGGTGTAAATATCCATGAGGGAGGGGAGAGGGCAGCCAATAATCTTCTGTGCTACACTTATTACTCTCTGAAGCCTCTCCCTGTCTGCTATGGTGCAGCTTCCATACCATACCGTAATGCAGTAGGTCAGCAGGCTCTCAACGGGCGAGCGATAGAAAATCAGCAGCAGATTTGAATCCAAATTGTACTTCCTGAGGACCCTCAGGAAGTGTAGCAGTGTTTGAGCCTTCTTAATAATCCCAGTGATGTCTGTCCAGGAGATGTCAGCGGAGATGTTAACACCAAGAAACCGGAAGGTGTGAACCCTCTCCACAAACTCACCATTGATGTAAAGAGGAGCTAGCTCAGTGTTGTGCTTCCTGAAGTCCATAATGATCTCTTTGGTTTTCTTGGTGTTTAGAGCCAGATTGTTCTCTGAACCCCAGGCTTCTAAGTTCAGGACCTCCTCTCTGTAGGCTGCTTCGTCTCCCTTTGAAATGAATCCAACCACTGTGGTGTCGTCAGCAAACTTGACGATAAGGTTGTTGTCGTGGACCGGGCTACAATCGTAGGTGTAGAGACAGTACAGGAGGGGGCTCAGCACACAGCCCTGTGGAGAACCCGTGCTCAACATGCGAGTGGAGGAGAGGTGGGGTCTTACAGAGCTTGATATAGTCCAGTACCATTCCTGTGAGTGTTACTAGGTCCTGGTGTTCAAATAGATCCCAGTCTGTCTGTCTGAAGCAGTCCTTTAGTTTGGACATTGCATCATCACGCCACATGGTAACAGACTTTATGATGGGCGTGGCGCTGTGTCTGAGGAGTTTGTAGGCTGGAGAGAGCAGGAGGGAAAGATGGTCTGATAGGCTGATGTGGGGGAGAGGTGTGGCTATGTACGCATGTTTAATGTTGGAGTAAACATGATCCAGAGTGTTCTCCCCTCTGGTAAAACACTTCACGTGTGGATAAAATTTCGGGAGTACAGTCTTTAAGTTCGCCTTATTAAAATCTCCTGCAATTATGTGAACACCGTCGGGGTAAGCCCTCTGCTGTTCGTTTATGGTGTTCAGCAGGAGAGAGAGTGCCGTATTCACATTGGCGTTGGGTGGAATATACACAGCCGTGATAATCACTATGATTAGCTCTCTCGGTAGAAAAAAAGGCCAACATCTTACAGACATGTACTCGAGGTCAGGAGAACAGTGTTTGTCTATCATTGTTCCGTTATTACAGCAGTTCTCATGCACATACATACATTGACCACCCCCCCTGCTCTTACTGGAGTCCTCCGACCTGTCCCAGCGGAGGATAGCATCGGGTATCCTTGAATGAAGCCAGGTTTCAGTGATGATTACAACACAACAATCACGAACGTAGCGGTTTCCAGCTAGTTGTATTTCCAGGTCGTCTACCTTATGCACTAGGGATCTGGCATTAGAGAGATACAGGCTCGGTAGAGGTGGCTTGTGTGGTTGTTTCCTCAGTCTTAGCATAACACCGGACCTGCATCCCCGCTTCTGTTTCCTCTCCTTCCTCCGCCTGCGCTGCCTTCTAGAGCCGACAACAATCCACGGAGAGCCCGGCAATCTCGCTATATCGTCTGGGATGTTGTGCGTTTGGTGAAAGGGTTCTGAAATAGGTATTGAATGCTGGTTCCCAATGTCCATAAGGTTCTGACTTGTGTAGCAAATGTACGCAGAACCGATAGTACACAAACAAGTAATAAAGAAGTAGTAGAAAAACAACAAAGAATAGCACTGAAAGGGAGAGCTGTAAGCTGCTGCAGCTGTGCGCGCTGACATCTATGAATGAATTGGTGTATGAATCTATGTATGAATGGGTGTGTGAGTGTGTATTTGATTGTGCCGTGCGATGGACTGGCACCCTGTCCATGGTGTACCCGGCCTTGTGCCTGATATATCCTGAGATAAGCTTCAGGTTCCCTGTGACCCTGAAAAAATTGTAAGCGGTTGAGGAGGGATGGATGACTAGTAGGTGTTCAGAAATGTTTTGCTGGAGCGGCTAAAATGGTGTTTATATTGTAGGGGAATTTACAGTTAAAGACCGGGATACATAGGGCGGCTGTGGCTCAGTCGGTAGAGCGGGTTGTCCACTAATCCACTAATCGTGGGGTTAGAGGTTGGAATCCCGGCCCGGGTGATCCCATGGAAGTGTCCTTGGGCAAGACACTGAACCCTAAGTTGCCCCAGATGGCAAGCTAGCACCTTGCATGGAGAGAGAGATAAAGACCGGGATACATTCTGGACAGAGTGCCAATGAGATGCAATCAATTGTACACATCCATGCAAACCCCATATTCCTGATGTGTGAACACCCAGACAGAGTTTCTAGGGATCCCATAAAATGGTTTCAACGAGGTACTCACCGTATGAAGACCAAGCTCGTGCAAAAACCTATGAGTCCACCGAGCAAGGACATGGACAAGATGCCACTCACTCTGCCATGTATACTTTCTCCCTCTAATTCTTTTCCTTCTGTGTGTATACATGTGAATACAAGAAAAGAATGGGCCACATGAGGACACACACACATACCTTAACAAGTAGCAAAGAATACACTTACCCATAGCAGAAGAAGAAGCTCAAAAGATAGTATCCTGTCAAAAAGCACTTGCGAAAACCAGCGACTGATAAGTGCACTGTCAAAATGAGAAAGGACCAAGACACGGAAGAGTGATTTAAAAAAAAAACAAAAACAAAGCAAAACCAGAATGAACATAATATCTGTGGAAGCCAAAAAGCTGACATAATCGTATCTGTAAAACTCCAAAAATCTGACACAATAGTATGAGAGACAACCCATATTGGTGTTATAATATAATAATAATAATAATATAAGTCAGGGGAGGGTCCAGATAGGGACCAACGGTATATAAGGGCCACGCTCAGTGCATGATTTTTAGATCACTCCTTGGGGTGCCTCAAGCTATGTATCTCTTTTGGTGTTGGAACTCAATAAACTGGACCTACTTATTCTCACTCACTGGTTTTGTGTCTGCTTGCTCTTGAAGGTTTGTTGCATGTAAGTACCTAACTACTATTTAAATTTAAGTCAGTGGTAAATTGTTGTACCTTAATTCAGTGGTGTAACTTAATACGCGGAAAACTGATACCACAGTCTTTAATATGGCATAACTTAAGTGTTTCATCAGGTCGCGCTATGCCTAAGATTAATGCACTGTCTACCCATGATTATGCCGCTACCACTCCTGATCCTTCTGATGCAGCGATGAACATTTATACACCAAACGCAAGGAGACCTTTGGACTTGACCCAGAGAAAAAATATTTTCCCCTAATAGAGAAGGAAGGAAAGTGCCCTTTCAGGGGTATCGAATGTAAGGGTCCACTCAATGGTCCAGTGGACGGGATCCAATGACGTGGTAGAAGGATTGCTATGTTTCTGTCTTTTCAAATCGATAGCAATACATTTAGATTATTACATTTGACATTCCAATTCTATTTGACACTCTCTGAAATTAAATCTGACTCCAGTTGTAAAAACTTCAATGTTGTATTTGTTTCCTTGTTACTTGTATTTTGATATATTTGATCTTTTACATTTGATTAATTCTAGTTTATTCTATATTTTAAATTGTGCTCGTTCTTTCGGATTCCATGTCGCTCAGAGTCTCACACCGCCCCTGTATGCGTATCTTGTCGGAAAATAAAATCAACCTTTAAGTCAAAGTAAAAAATCTTCAGGGACTGAGAGTTTAGTGGAAGTCAAAAGCAAAGAAACTTTATTGGAAGCCAGCAAAGTCTGACTGTCTACAGAGAGCCCGCTTGTACACACGCAACATCGCTTTTTAAAGTTCCCTTCTCAAGCAGTAACATTACCCCTAGGCGTGGCATTCAACTAACCAGACCAATCACCATCACCTTAACTAATTATTCACACCCATATGAAAGTACATTTGTCAGACATGCACAGTCAATTGTATATTTCTTCAAAGGGTTAGTTTTTTTTTCAGTTTTTTTATTGTCCTATTTCACCCAATAACCTTATCCTGGTGCTTTTGAATTCTTATCAATTCCATTATCACAGATCTTCAAGCCCAGTGGGCTTTTGTTTAAACCTTTTGCTCAAACCCCCAGCTCTGGAAAAGTTCCCAGTTTATTGCTTTTAATTGCAGCACTTGGCTGCTTCAAACAAACACAAACACTTAACGAACACACTTAGAGTAATTCCTGTTTTTTTCTCATGGCCTTACTGCACCGAGGGGCACAACTTCCATTAACAGCACACTTTAGAACACATTCCAATGAAGCATTGTTCTATAATTTTAAATCAAGAACAGTAAAGTCTAAATGTTTAATCATGCTTTAACTAAATGTTTAAATGTAGGTGACATATTGAATACTTCATTAACATATCCCAAGGTGAATTATACATAAATGGTAAATGGCACACTTATATAGCGCTTTTATCCAAAGTGCTTTACACTGTGTCTCATTCACCCATTCACACACTCTCACACACCAATGGTAGCAGAGCTGACATGCAAGGCGCTAGCTTGCCATCGGGAGCAACTTGGGATTTGGTGTCTTGCCCAAGGACACTTCGGCATGTGATCATCTGGGCCGGGATTTGAACCACAAAACCTTACAATTAGTGGACAACCCACTCTACCGACTGAGCCACAGCCGTAATGTGCATATTACATCATAGATATTTTCTATGTATAAACAGTAGGTGTATATTTTCTATAATCTCACGGTCACAAACTCACCAGTCTTGCTCATTAGCCAGAGGTAATTGACTAATACTATTTAGATGGCTTCTCACACTTGCCCTTTTCTTAAAAAAAAATATACTTTGTTTAGTCCCCTTAGATAGTAACACTTAATTATAGTAACATTATTTCTATTCAGAGGTCATGGTCCCTAAAATCTACAGGAGTAGACTAATTATATAATTAAAATTATAATTAAAATTATATAATTAAAATATGGGCAAATCTTATTTCCACATCCTTTGTACTTGAACTAAGCTGAAATGAATAGTTTAGCTGGCTTCAATGGCATAATTACTAATTATACTTAAATACGTAATGATACACTGTCATGATTCTTTATACCTCTTTACACTTTTTCTTTACACTGTCACAAAGTGCAGATCTTGTGGTGTAGTGTAAGCTGCTCTGTTTATTTCTCTGACATTCAGTTGGTTCTCTCTTCTTACTGCCCACAATACCCCACCCGCCACTCCAATAACACATGCACACACACACACACTTTCAGATCTCTGCTACTGTAATTAGCCATGTTTTTCCCATTGAAATATCCCAATTCAAACTTTCCAGTAGTGGACAAGGCATACTGGGGGTGGCTGTGGCTCAGTTGGTAGAGCGGGTTGTCCATTAATCGTAGGGTTGGCGGTGTGTAAGTTTAGCTGAAGTGCAGCTAGGTTATCTGCGCTTGTTTGTTTTGCAGAAGCTGGGGAAAAACAAAGCTAAGTACGGACTGTGACTCGGGGACGTTATGCTAATGTCTTCGTGAGAGACGGAAAGCTGTAACCGCCAGCCACAGTTTTCACAGCAAACTGAAGGACAAGGACATGAGAAACGTGCTAAATAGCACTGTAGCTACACCTGTGTAAAGAGGGACTCCCTCCACTGCCGAACCTTCTGGAAGCTCGCGTGCAGCGGATTGATTCTCTCAGCTCGTTTCCAAGCCAGCTATTTCTTCTCCTCCAGAGGTGTGAGTAATGGAGAGGCTTTAGTAGCGGTTCAGTAAAGGAACCAAGGAGGTTTTTTTTGTTGTTGTGTGTGTTCACCAACTCATGGGCCCCAACGGGAAAACCCAAGCGCTTGGTGAAGGTTTTGAACATTTACCAATAAGGGGTTCGGGTTGTTAAAAAACAAAACAAAACAAACAAAAAAAAAAACTATACTGTCATTGGTGTTCAAAGTGTGTTAAGCTAAAATCATCTTAGGAGTTGGTTATCTCTGGTGTGCTGTTTTTTATTTTTGGGAAGACATTAATATTTGAGTTTACTTATCTAAATTTGTTTATTGTACATTCATACAGTTTGAGGTTTTATTTTTGTGGTGTCTAAAATTTTGCCTATTTACCCAAAATTACCCAAAAGACACTTAAAAATTATTCTAGGAAGAAATATGCACATATTCAATTGCAAACTGAAAAACAAATAAGACAACAGGCCAGTAGGTGACTAGAAAAGCAAGGGCACAATTTATTCATTCCATTCAACCCACTGGAATTCACATGAATGAGAGCTCTCAGTCATGATTCCCCCCAAAAAACCCGACTACCCTTATCGGGACCTTCTTATAGAACACAACAAGCCCCTTATCGCAATCCCATAGTTTTCTGATCTAGCTGGTTTGATTTTCCATAGAACGGTAAACAATAACAATCTGAGGCCTTAATCACGTGAGTGCACTTTGACCCAGTTATTCGGTATCTCTGGTTTATTTATTTAATTGCTCTACATTTCTGTTTTAAATATGGTTATTCTGATTCCATACTTCATGATATCCATATATTATCTTTATAATATTTTATATTCTTATTACTATTCTTAATGTTTTAATTTTCCTTATGTGTGTGTGTGTTCCATGTTTATGCACATTTCTCCTTGAGGGTGTTGATGCATTTACACAGATGGATGATGTAACTTTTCTCTTCTTTGTGCTCTGAACTGAACCTCATATGATGGTCATGGTTGGTCAGTTTGTCTTTGACCCTTGTGTTTATTTTATGTATATTTTAAATACATAATTTGGTTAAAGCATAAGGGAAATAAATAAAATTTTTGTTATACATATTAATTGGCTGCTTTGAACTTTTCTTTTTCCTGTAATACCCGGGTAGCGGGTAGTTTATGATAAACTACCTCAGGGAGTGACGACCCTACCTTACGCTAGTCCCAGGAACAGCTGGCCCGGCTGTCAGTACCTGGTAAGGGCCCCTCCCAGGGTTACATGGTTTTCTCACTGCCTTGTGAGTGTCTCAGGAGAGTCAATGGCTAAGGGAGTAAACCCCGACAGAAAATCAGGAGTGGGGCCCCTTAGGCAGTTTTGTGACGCACTGCGATACATTCCCAGCAGCCCCTGCAGCCAAACTGGTACCAAACGTCGTGCTATGCACTCCTTTGGACATCATCAGTAAGGCCGAGGGGGGATCCTGGCACATGTGCAACCCAGGATTTCCAGAAAAAAATTGCCCGGGCTCTTGCGCAAACTAGAGGTTAAAACGGGGAGAGGACACTCCTCGGCCACCTAATCGTGGCCATGAAACACAGATGGCAGCAGTCACGGGTTATAAGCTCATTTTAGATTGGCATAAAAAATGGGTGCCACGGGTTGCCATCGTCAGTGGGAGGGGTCATTGCACCCCAGTGGATAGCTACTGCCCGCCTCAAGCTGGGCAGCCCCTGGCCAATAAGGTGCTTTCCCGCCACGGCTCACCTGCTCCATTTTTTATAAAAATAAAAGCAAAACAAAATGAAAGAAGGCTCCAGCCCCTCAATTTGCAAGCTGGGATGTACGTACAATGTGTTCTGGACTCTCCAAAGATCTACTGCAGATTAGGACATCCGCAAGACTGCAGTTATCGACCGGGAGTTGGTGAGACTCCATGTCGATATTGCAGCACTGCAGGAGACCCGGCTTGCTGGCAGTGGCTCACTACGAGAGCGTGATTACACTTTCTACTGGCAAGGAAGACAGCAAAATGAACCAAGGCAACACGGTGTTGTGTTCGCCATCAAAAACACACTCCTTGGCATGGTAGAACCACCAACTGCAGGCTCCAAGCGGATTCTACTCATGAGATTGCTCACAGTTTCTGGCCATGTAAACATCCTGAGTGTCTACGCGCCAACGCTCCACTCACCTCCGGAGATTCATGATCAGTTCTATGAAGAATTTCATAATATTATTCACAAAATGTTTCTGTTGGGAGACTTCAATGCAAGGGTTGGGGCTGACCACGATGCATGGCCGGCCCGCATGCCTTGGTTGTCATGGTATTGGGAAAATGATGGCAAACTCTTCAACCTTGGTCGTCTCAAATCCAAAACCAAAGTCCGCAAAGTCCTCATCAGAGGACTCCTATTCGCTGATGATGCTGCGTTGACAGCTCACACAGAACAAGGTTTGCAGACACTTATTGACCACCTTGCCAATGCTTGTAACTACTTTGGCCTGACAATTAGTCTGAAAAAGACCTATGTCATGAGCCAGGATGTCAGTGACACCCCTTCCACAAACATTGGCAGCTACACCCTGGAAGTTGTTCAGGACTTCATCTACTTGGGTTCTATCATCACCTACAATTTGTCCCTTGTCACAGAGATTGACAGGCGTATTGGGAAAGCATCAACATCTATGTTCAGGTTGACTAAAAAAGTGTGGGAGAACAAATCCCTAATGCTCAACACCAAAGTACAAGTGTACCCGGCCTGCGTCCTTAGCACCCTCCTCTATGGGTCTGAGTCCTGGACAACATGCGCCCATCAAGAACATCGACTAAACACATTCCACCTCCGATGTCAAAGGCGCATCCTCGATATTAGATGGCAAGATCGCATTTCCAACATCTCAGTTCTCAACTTAGCCAACATGCCCAGCATGTACTGCCTACTCAGTCATAGGCGCCTGGGATGGCTTGGACACGTGCGCCGCATGCAGGATGGCATGCAGGATTGCTACTCAGGAATTGGCCTACTAAGTCATTCTAGGCGCTGCAAAACCTACAGCTGACCTCAAAAAGCTGCAAATAAGAAAATAATTGTCTCTCGAGACAAAAGGCCTATTATATATATTTGACAGTTATATTTGTTTCTGGGGAATACCCATATTGCTCATAGTATGTGAGTGAGGGAATTCTTCAGTGGAGGCACCGCACTGTTATTATTTCTTGATTAAATCAGTTATATATATTTCTGCCTAAAATAACATTACCTACTGGTAAATAGAGGTTAGCCAATTCACCATCAGCTGCTAAATACTCAGGATCCTGTTAATTAAAACCTTTTTACAGTAGTAACCTTAATTAATAATACACTTCCAGCACCAGGAAGGGGTTACATTTGTGGAGGCACTGCTGGGATTCTCTCTGTTTACCAGATAGGCAAAGTTTTATTTTGTTTAGTCAGTAACCTTTAGCACAAAACCTGAAACAACAGAGGTCATTGAAGCTTTCAGTACCTGTAGTGTATTTAAGTCATGGATTTTTCTCAAGCAGTTTAGTGGGGTCTGCAGCAGACTGTCAATCCATCTCGTACTATACTACTGAGTAATGTGCCAATATACACTAGCGAGGAGTCCATTGATAAAGTCCTAGACACAGTTAAAGTCTTTGGCCGTACCAAGATAGGTGATCGACGTGGAGACTCTATTGGCACTCAGTTGTTCATCTTAGTTGAGACTAGCCTTGACTTATCCCCTGACTCTATACCTCCAGAAATAGGCATTGAAGGTGAGGCTGGACCATGGGCTGTGCACCTTGTGGAACGCCATTATACTCCGAATGTTGCTCCTGAGGATGATTCTTTCCGCACCAAGCTGATGTCACTACTTGAAAAGGAAATAAAGTCTATGGAGGATTTTCAGGCTGTTGTAGCAGATAATCAAGCTCCCAATACAGATGTGAATTTGGATTTAGTGGCTGCTATTGGCAAATTAGTGGACAAATGCAATCAAGTCTCTACTGATGGACCTATCTACAGAAAACTTAGACTATTCTCAGGAGTGAAACCTGTACCTCAAGGTGAGGAAGAATATGAAGCCTGGATGGAGCAGGCAACACAAATGATGAGTGAGTGGCAATGTACTGATGCTGCTAAGAGACAACGTTTAGTGGAGAGTTTAAAACGACCAGCTGCTGACATTGTTCACTTCTTGAAAATTAGCACTCCTACTGCCACAGCTGCTGATTACTTGTCTGCTCTTGACACAGCATATGGTACTACAGAGAATGGAGATGACATCTTGGTCAAGTACAAATGCACATTTCAGAATGTTGGAGAAAAAGTGTCTGATTTCCCGTTTCGCCTTGACAAACTTCTCCATCGTGCCCTTCTTAGAGGAGGAGTTAAAGTTGCAGACATGAACCGAGTTCGGATGGAACATGTCTGCAAAGTGCTTGTCGACCCAGGCGAACAGTAAGTGGTAAGTGTTTCTTTCTGGATTTTTAGTTGAAACTAGCTTTAGCACCGATTGTCTGATAGAAGCTGTAACTGTGCTCTATTGTTGCTAGATTAAAGCGAACTCGGGTATTCAGATTCGGTTTCGGTTGGCAGTCACTCGTTCACGCGACTACCCTTTGTTTTGCTGATTAGAGAGGCGTGCTTAGCACCTGTTGAGTAAGCACCTGTTGAGTACTATATAAGCGTGCCTGCCTGTTGTACTACAGCAAAGTGCTTGTCGAACCAGGAGAACAGTAAGTGGTAAGTGTTTCTTTCTGGATTTTTAGTTGAAACTAGCTCTAGCACCGATTGTCTGATAGAAGCTGTAACTGTGCTCTTTTGTTGCTAGATTAAAGCGAACTCGGGTATTCAGATTCGGTTTCGGTTGGCAGTCGCTCGTTCACGCGACTACCCTTTGTTTTGCTGATTAGAGAGGCGTGCTTAGCTGTGAATCACAGCAGTATTTAATAAGTAAGAAGCTTGTCGTGTTAAGACCGAGCTCGTGGAAAGACCTGCGAGTCTACCTGCGCTAGTCCACTGAGCAAGGACACCGACAAGACACCACTCACGCTGCTAAGTATACTTTCTCTCTCTTTCTTTTTTTCTCTTGCTGTCTATCTGTTTACACTCACTAACATGTGTCATCAGTTTATCCCTGTTATTTGCC
>JAFFST010052043.1:3502-6002 GCA_022414735.1 Noturus placidus
GGACCCCGGTCACAAACGATCTCCTCGGGAATCCCGAAGTATCTAAACACGTGTTGGAACAGGAGTTCGGCTGTGGTGAACGGAGATGGGAGACCGGGCAACGGCAGGAAGCGCACGGCTTTGGAAAATCTGTCCACTATGACACATACCACCGTCTGGTGCTGGGACGGGGGTAGATTAGTGATGAAGTCAATCGCTAAGTGAGACCAGGGGCGTTCAGGCGTGGGTAGAGGCACCAGTTTCCCGGGAGGGAGTGAACGGGGAACCTTGTGTTGTCCACACGTGGAACAGGAGGACACTATTCGAGAGACGTCTCTGTCCATCCCTGGCCACCAGTATTTCTCTTGTAACAGAGCACGGGTGCGGTGGATCCCGGGGTGACCCGTCCCCGGAACCGAGTGCGCCCAGATGACTAGGTCCTGTCGGTAGTTCTCAGGGACGAACAGACGTCCTTCGGGACACTCCGGTGGTACCTGCGAGCGTGGGACCTGCACCAGCTGTTGATCTACTTCCCACTCGAGGGTGTTACAGACACGAGCTGGGTCGATGATATACTCCTCTTGTGTGGAGTGTAACGTCTGGTGCTGTCCAGAAAGGGAATCGGCTTTGACGTTTTTGGACCCTGGCCGGTATGATAGCAAAAAGTCAAACCGGTTGAAGAAGAGGGCCCAGCGTGCCTGACGAGAACTGAGCCTTTTGGCGGTCCGAATATATCCCAGGTTCTTGTGATCGGTGAAAATGACAAACGGATGAACAGCTCCCTCCAACCAGTGCCTCCAGGCCTCCAAGGCCCATTTCACAGCTAGTAGCTCCCGATCTCGAAATGACAGTTCTGCTCTGTCACTGAGAAGGTTCGCGAGAAGTAGGCGACGGGGTGGAGCTTGGGTTTCTCCCCGAACCGCTAAGACAACACTGCCCGACTCCCGTCTCCGAGGCGTCCACCTCTACGACAAAAGGGACGGAGGGGTTCGGGTGACGGAGGATGGGAGTGGTAGTGAAGGCTCCATTGAGGTTCTCGAAAGCCTGTTGGGCAGAGGGGTTCCACTTTAGTAATCTCGGTTTCCCCTATAGGAAAGTAGTGAGGGGCTTTGCGATGAGGCTGAAATTCCGAATGAATCGTCGATAAAAGTTGGCAAAGCCCAAGAACCGTTGCAGCTCCTTGATGGAGTGAGGAGTCGGCCAGTCGGTCACCACCTTGACCTTTCCCTGGTCCATGATGACCCCCTGTGGTCCAATTACATACCCGAGAAACAAAATCTGCTCCTGGTGAAACTCACACTTCTCAGCTTTTACAAATAATTGGTTCTCCAGTAGACGGGCCAGGACCTGCCGGACATGTTGGACATGCTCCTCTAGGGTATGGGAGTAAATCAGGATATCATCAATGTAAGCGATGACGTAGCGCCCGAGCATATCTCGTAAAACGTCGTTAATTAAGCATTGGAAGACTGCTGGAGCGTTAGAAAGCCCAAACGGCATTACCCGGTACTCATAGTGACCAGAAGTGGTGCTGAACCCTGTCTTCCACTCATCCCCCTTCCTGATCCTGATTAAATTGTAGGCACTGCGCAAATCGAGCCGCGTAAAGAGTTTAGCGGAACGGAGTCCAGGGCGGACGGAACTAGTGGTAAGGGGTACCGGTATTTCACAGTGCACTGGTTGAGACCTCGATTGTCAATGCAGGGTCGAAGTCCCCCTCCCTTCTTACCCACAAAAAAGAATCCAGCGGAGGTGGGTGACGTGGATGGGCGTATGTAACCCTGCTGCAGAGCCTCTTGGATATACTCCTCCATGGCCTCCTGTTCTTTGACAGTCAAAGCATAAATCTTCCACCGGGGAGGGGTGACGCCTGGAAGCAGGTCAATCTTGCAATCTTGCATGGGGTGCTGTTCCGTTTCTATAACGTAAAAGCTGATGCTCTCATAATGCAGGGCGCTCGCTCTTAACTGCAGTGATGCTGTGCGGTGTGTGATCAGGCCCTTCCCGATGGGTGCCCCATCGATGGCCTGAATGCGTCGTGGGTTGGGTAGTGGCTGGATCGGCAGGTCGTACTGTGTGGTGGTTTGATGAGAGATGAAGTTCCCGGCCGCTCCTGAGTCAATTAGTGCTTCTACCACAAAAGAAACGTGGGATGAGGTCACTAATACTGGAAAGGTGAATGCTGACTGTAGTGCCCCTATTTCGACTGCAGGTTCACTTACCTCCTGGGATGATCGTGGTTTGTGGGGGCATTGCCTCAGGAAGTGCGTTGCTTCCCCGCAGTACAGACATCTCTTCTCTCTAAGACGTCTTTCGCGTTCTTGCACGCTTAAGCGGGTATAAAACAAAAGCAACTAATAGATTGTGTTAGTTTTTTTATTTTTATTTTTATATGTAAATATATCAGACCTACTACAGAATCTGATTCAGTAAAAAGCCGATAAGAGCAATACATTTAATAAATAACCAGGAGATAATTCATCGTATTCGGTTCTGCAATCTGAGTTGGAGGTTTAAATAA
>JAFFST010052043.1:11002-14348 GCA_022414735.1 Noturus placidus
ATCAGTAACAAAATGGAAATGGAATAGCGAGTAAAAGAATTTGTGGAATTTAAATCTACAGCTCACAGCAAATATGCAGATACAGGAGAAGAACCGGGGAAATGTTAAACGCTAACATCTGCTACGCGACACATTAGAGAGTCTTTTCATAGAAATGTCTTATTGCCGTAGGATCCAAACAGGGACCAAACTTTGGACCCTTGTCATGTTGTAATTGTGAAACTCCGAAAGAGCTGCAATTGCACATTTCTGACACGCAGCACTGCTTTTCAACATCTGATCAAAGCTCCACGTCTGATAACCGAATCAATTTTTTTGGGGGGGGTCTTTTGTTTTTCCGCTGAATGATGCACGTTTAAGCTGTAACCTTCAGGCACTGAGTGGGAAAAAAATGCAGAGGAGGGATGGTGGAGGGGAAAAAATCTGCTTTTATTACTCAAGGAAATGTCAAAAAAGAGGGAGAAAAAAATCAATAAAGTTAGCAGAAGTAGTATGTGAGGAGCGGAGGGCTGGAAATCAGGCGGTGATTAAAATATGAAATGTTTTAGCAGGAAAGAATGGAGCAGGGAGGAAAAAAGAGATGTGCCTGAGAGATGGAGAGATTAAAAGATTACGTGGCTGTCTTCTTTTCAGCTTCTCGTCCTTCAGGATTGAAGCGTCTGTCTGCCTTTTCACCGAGCTCCAGAACAGACGAGTCAATGAGAGAGTGAGAGAGAGAGCAAAAGATAAAGACAGAGATAGTGAGAAAGAGAGAGAGATAGATTAAGTGCAAAATAATCATTACAGTCAATGCCACGGATGATAAAGGGGTTTTTTTCTCTCTTCCTAACACTCGATCTACAGCATGATGAGCTGATGGGAAAGAAAAAAATCCTAAATGAGATGTGATTAGCTTTGTTTCCATTCAAAGCTATCGCTAATTTTAACTCTTTGGTATCTGGCTGTAAAATCAATTTTACATTTGTATACATCTCTACATTTCTGACATTCAGTAATTCCACAATGTTCCCTCAACCCTATTCCAGACCAATTCAAACTTTTCCGCTATGAAGCCCACTTTCCCGTGAGAAATGTTGTGAGTATTTTGAGAACTTGTGCCCCCAAAAATCATTAGCTAATAAAATAATTAAATAAACTCGACCTACATTTACATATTTGAGTATGTCTGAGCGCTCGCTGCTCTTTTATTGCAGCCTTTCAGGCTGATATAGGAAAAATATTTCCACTGTATCCCGAGTAAATATCATTGGCTGATGCTAAATCTGATGAATTGGACGCAAAAATCATAACTTGGAATGACGTCATTTTAGGAGTGATGTAGATTTTCTCGTACATTATTATATTATTAGAGAAGGTGCAAACATTCACTGATGCTCAAGAAGGCAAGACGATACATTAAGACACAAGGGGGGGGGCGGGGGGGTGTAAACTTTTGAACTAGATGATTGTTGTAAATTGTTATAATTTTGTTTTCTGGGAAACATGTAGATATCTTATGTAGCGTCTGAAGAGCAGTACTATCCATCCATCCATCCATCCATCTTCAACCGCTTACTCCTTTATCAGGGTCACGGGGAACCTGGAGCCTATCCCAGGGAGCATCGGGCACAAGGCGGGGTACACCCTGGACAGAGTGCCAGTCCATCGCAGGGCACAATCACATACACACTCACACACACTTTCATACACTACGGAGAGAGCAGTACCAAATGAGGAACAATAAGACCTTTAAACAAAATAATAACAATTTACACCGATCATCCTGTTCAAAAGTTTACACACCGATGTTAAATCTGTTGTGACCCGGATGAGGACGGGTTCCCTTCTGAGCCTCTCAAGGTTTCTTCCTCATATCATCTCTGGGAGTTTTTCCTCACCACCGTCACCACCGTCTCGCTCAATAGAGATAAATTCACACACTTAAAATCTCTATCCTGTCTTTATATGTTTCTGTAAAAAAAAGAAAATAAATAAATAAAGTTGATTTGAAGTTTTGGCTGTCCGTCTACACCGACACGGATTTTTGTCGAGCGAAAACGGAGCTTTTTAAAAACACTCTCCCAACTGGATACATTTGATAAAGTCAATCACATACCACAAGTCACGTTGTAGTGCGAACTGAGAAAGCTGAGATATTCCAAAAACAATGACGTATTTTAAGTCACATGACACAGTCATGTGACCCATTCAACTCAAAGCAAACAAGATGGTGGACGATGTTGTACTGCAGTTGTTGTGTCTGCTGTTATTACTTTGTTAAAGATTCATGTCAATTTGTCCAGCCTTGCCTGCAGCACTGACTCCACACCTTCATCTGTCCGTTTATAAAACTCACTGCTGTTCCTCGACATTGCCGCATCACTTCAAAGAGATGAAGCAATTTTTGGAAAGCGTTTGAAAACACCTGTGTACACGGAAAGTGCTTTAAAATTGAAAATGCTGTTTTCGGATCTCTCCGAAAACCCGGATTAACCCGGACGTAGCGTTGGTCTTATCGCAAGGTCTCGTCGGTGTAAACGCGTAAGAGTTTCTGCCACAGTTGTGTTCTCGTAATTGGTGCATCTAGTCCAGTGATTGTTTTTCCAGAGACACAATTCATGTTTAGAGGTTCAGATTTTGTACGAGTAGAAATGCCCTCATACATTTATCACACAGTCCTCTGCAAATCTTTTACTTGTTGCTTCTTTAGAAATGAGAGTTGCTGATCTGCCGCATCAATTACCGACCCTGAGAACGATCCATATACCACATATGAGACCGAACTCAGTGTCTTATTAAGTATCTAGGATTTTATTTCTCTCTATTAATCCTTAGCTTTTAAGAGAAGTGTACCGAGAGGTTCTGGCCCGGTTTGACCCTACAGCTCTGTATGATGATTCCATGTAGCATGGGAACATGTCACATTGTGTGTGTGTGTGTGTGTGTGTGTGTGTGTGTGTGTGTGTGTGTGTGTAATTAACAAATGCTCTGGCTGGGCTCTGCGCTGACAGATGGGGATTAAAAGACGCTAATGTAGAAACGGCGTCCAGTGACCTTCTGGAGAGATTGACTTCGCTTGAATGGAAATGAAATTGAGTAAATCACGACCTGACACACACACACACACACACACACACACACACACACACACGCACACACACACACACACACTGCTGCCTTCACATCACTTGCAGTGATCCAGTCCAGCCAGGCAGAGTCCCATAAATCACACAAACACACAGAGAGAGAGAGAGAGAGAGAGAGAGAGAGAGAGAGAGAAAGTGTGTGTGTGTATGTGTGTGTGTGAGAGAGAGAGAGAGAGAGAGAGAGAGAGAGAGAGAGAGAGTGTGTGGGTGTGTGTGTGTGA
>JAFFST010052043.1:24876-33999 GCA_022414735.1 Noturus placidus
GTGGTTGTCTGAGAGTGAGAATTTATTTTTCACACCAAATTGTTGAGGCCCCACTGGCGCCCCCTGGCGGCCCCCACTTTGAAAACCACTGCACTAAGCCACCGAAGCCCCAAAAGCCCCAAAAATGGGAAATGTTCTGTCTTTTACACAACATGCGATCTGAACCAAAACGCTTTTGATCGGTGAACTCCTGAGAAGGACAAACAGTGGAAACCCAATCTCAGGACAGTGAGCAGCTCTGTGTGTGTGTGTGTATGTGTGTGTGTGTGTATTGGGGATCTCATGGCCTTTGAGCTGTGGTAGTTGTTCTCCCCGAGAGGACCCTGGAGATCCGCATTGTAAAAGGAAGGCAGTCTTGGGGAACGGAACAGGAGGGAAGTCAGGAGGATGTCTCTGAGTTCCACACCATTTAGCGCAGGACAAAAAAGCCTTCATCTCGTTTAACAGCTCACGCAGCAGGAGCAATTACACCAGCTTTAATTGGCTGAGGATTTTAATCGCCCAATAGGGGAGCAGCTTGCCAATTGCTCCCTCCTTCTCTGCACCTGCACAGAGAAGAGGCAGGAAATGGATCATTTAGACTTCCTGCCATGTGTTCGGACACGTTTTATTTTTACTGCTGAGATGGACCTTTAGTACTTTTGGTAACACTTTATAGCGATTAAGGGGAATGTTCGGGCGGCTTCGTGACACAATGTAAGCATTTTCAACCTGCGTAAACATTCAGAAAGACTGATGTTGTCAAATTAGGTGTCAAGTTCGGATCTCGACTGAGTCAAATGACATTTTTGAAGTAATCCCAGCTAGTATTAAATGTTGCCTGCATTCTGATCGAACCCTGATGTGTCCCCGCCCCGTCCCCCACCCCCCTCAGTGGGGTTGTTTTAAGCTGTGAGAAGCCTTTTCAGTCCACTTCTAATAAACCCTTGTGCAGTTTGATTGCAGTAAGAAAGTGATTCGACTCTGAATCAAACACGGCATATATTTAAAGATGCTCTCACATAGTCCATTTGAACAGAATCCTAGTGTGTCATTCTGGTTCTTTTGGGATGCGAAGAACCCTTCTGTATCATCTCAGTCCGCTTCCATGTGAACTCTATCTTGGATTGATTGCAGTAAGAAAGTGATTCGACTCTGAATCAAACACGCCATATTTTTAGGATGCTTTCCCATAGTCCATTTGAACAGAACCCTGGCGTGGTCTCTCACTCTGTGCGGTTCTTTTGTGTGGACCGGTTAAGAACCCTGCGACGTCGTCTCGGCCCACTTCCAAGTGCTTTGAGAAAGCGATGCGACTCTGAATCAACTACCCTGCCGAAAGTGAATCAAGCATGCCATATGTTTTGAGACAAAGTGGGTGTGTGTGTGTGTGTTTTGTTTTTTCTAGATGTATGTTGCCAGATGTAACCTTTTCCATCGCTGCATTTCTAATCAATGAATGAAAATGTTCTCGGATTTCTTTTTTCTTTTGTGTCATTTAATGGTGTGCAGCTGCGCTACTGTCAGAGCTTCTGTTATAGAAAATTAATCAACACCTTCTGACCAATCACAATCCAGAGTCTAACAGCAGTATGGTATAGATATATAATGACGCATATTTTAACACCTTGTAGTTTATGTGATTTTGTCCCTTGGGGTCACAAACGTTTGTACTCATGTGATGCTGCTGTGTGTGTTGATTCACAGGAAGAAGAGGAGGCCTGTCCTTCACCCGTTGCTGTACTTTCCTGCAGCAGAATAAGCAGAGAAGGAAGTGGTGCGTGTGTGTGTGTGTGTGTGTGTGTGTGTAGTCCCCCATCCACCATCCACAACTCACAATAGACGAGGAAGGAAGGAGAGCCTGCTGCTGTCCTTTACGATGGAGGTACATCAGATCCGTACATCAGGGTTTTTTTTAAAAACACACTCACACACACACACACACACACACACACATACACACACACACACACACACACACACACACACGGGTGAATAAGGAAGCATTTACTGTACTGTCCCACCCTGTGCTGTGTGTTTGTGAGTGTGTGTCTTCATGTCACTGTTGCTCATGCCCTTTGCCCCTTGTGGAATTTTAGCTGTCAGCTCTTTTCAGTAACCCATATAACACACACACACACACACACACACACACAGATGCATTATCTCAAGGACGACCCACTAACCCTGCAGATGATTCTGCTCCTTTTTCCTCCCACAATGCCTTTGTTTGTTACAGCAGTTTGATAAGCGTCAGGCCAAATGAAATCAGGAAATGAGGAGACGATTTACAGCTTGACCTGTGACACCATAATGGACCTGAGAAGGTGCACAAGGTTTGAAAAAATTCCTGATGATTCAGCAGAGGAGATAACGCCTGACCCAGAAGACATCTTCGCCACACACTCCCACTCGAGTGAGAGTAAGGAATAAAACGCCGCGCGTTGTGCTCTTATAGGAAACGAATCCGTGACGAGGTGGTGTGATGAAGCAGAGTCATCGTTCAGAGCAACTAATCATCACAAAGTGTTTTAAACCTACGATTTCTATTTTTTAACTGAGGCCTTTCCGACACTTTTGAGGCAGATTGACATGCCTTTATATTTTAATATATTTCACCTATCTAAACAACATTCATCCAGAAATGCTACAAATGCTTATATTTACTACAAACTCACCAACAGTCATTTGAGAGCAGTAAGAATGTCAAGAATGGCCCTTTGTGGGAGTTTACATGTTCTCCCCGTGTTGGAGGTATTTCCTCCGCGTACTTTGGTTTCCTCCTCCAGTCCAAAGACATGCATGGTAGGCTGATTGGCATGTCCGAACGGGTGTGTGAGTGTGTATGTGATTGTGCCCTGCGATAGGATTGGCTCCTTGTCCAGGGTGTACCCCGCCTTGTGCCCGATTCTCCCTGGGATAGACTCTAGGTTCACCGTGACCCTGAAGAAAGGATAAGTGTTCAGGTATAGAAGATGAATGGATGTCATGAATATAGGTTTTGTTTAAATGAACTGTAAATGTTAATGAACTCAAAAACCTGTTTTCAGAGGTGTTGGGGATACCGTGATAAACACATTATAAACATTTTGAGCTCTGAACCTTGTAAACATGGGTGTTGACCACACATAGGTGATTAAATCATGCAGAAATGTCATGTGGCCTGACTACAAAAGTTGTAGCACTCTGAAGTGACACAATTTTGTTTTCATCGCGTAAGCAAGCGGCTTGCACGACGCATATTGATGAGATAGGTGTCCACACCTGTAATAGTTCCCCTCCCCACTGTCAAAGGTAATGGCCCATCTGGGATGTCACTGTATCTCTCACACCCCAGCAGCTATGCAACTTTTTACACATTACACATTTAGCCATTCACACATTACAGTTGCCATGACACATATTTACGACTACATTTACACCTGGCATGTACAGTATTACAAAAGCCCTACACTAATATAATAAAGGCACAATAACGGCTGTAAAACCTCCACCTCGGCCTTCAATGATGACTGCAATCTTGTTTTCTATAGCAAATCATTTAAATGCTCCAGATTATATGGTATAAAATAATTCGTCAGTGAGAGGGCTACTCTGAACATAGTACATTACATATAACCGAATGACAGAAAAACATTCATTTAGAATGTGTACGTCATGAATTGTAGTGCTGTAATGTTTGTTATTCTCCTACCTAGCCAATACATTATTCTCACTGTCAATGACAATGGATTTAACCTCCAATATTATTGGACAAACAATATTAGGCTACATGAACGTGATATAATAAAATAATTTGTAACTACCCTGAACATCCATGCATTACACATAACAGAAGGGAGCAAAGACTATGAATGAAAAACTGTATCTATACCTTATGGGTAATTTGTTGATCTTTATGGTTGCTATGATCCATCCATCCATCCATCTTCAACCGCTAACTCCTATTCAGGGTCACGGGAAACCTGGAGCCGATCCCAGGAGGCACCGGGCACAAGGCGGGGTACACCCTGGACAGGGTGCCAGTCCATCGCAGGGCACAATCACATACACACTCACATTCATACACTACGGACACGTTAGACACGCCAATCAGCCTACCAAGCATGTCTTTGGACTGGGGGAGGAAACCGGAGTACCCGGAGGAAACCCCCGACACACGGAGAGAACATTTTCTAATCTGTTACGTACAAGGGCGTAACCACGGTATGGACATTGGGGCGGTCCAATGAACTCTTTGGGAGGATGTGTAAGTTAATATTACGTTAACGGTCAAAAACTGGAACTGATGTTATCCTAGCCTACTTCGTGAGTGTTCAAATATAAACAGTTAATTGACGTTCTTAAGAACAACCCAAGCCATGGTATGATGCCTTCGATACTAAGATAAGGTTACCTACTATTTAGGTATCTAGTTACTTCCTGTCTGAATAAAAGCTCTTATGTTCTGCTGCACTTTTCTACACTTGTCTGCTGTCTCCATTTCTTACAGACTGAGCTGCTAAAATATATCAACAAACTTGTGTTGAGTCTGGGAGCAACCAAGTGTACAACTGGAGGGGGGCGGGGACACACCTATGTTCCTTAAAAAACGGAAATATATAAAAAAAGAATAGACAAATAAATAGAATAGATGAAGAAAAGACAGATCCGTTGGCAGGTTCATTAAAAGGGGACTTATAGAAATATTTTGTACTGTATATTGGGGGGGACAGATTGGTATTTCCACAACATAGGAGGGACACGCCCCCCCCCCCCCCCCCCCCGAGGTATGTGAGGTAACACCCATGGTTACATAGACAGAGACATTTTAGCAACGCAATTCTTGCCTCGTAATTACCCAATAACAATGTTACCATATGAATAGCTCTCTTTGCTAATGGGTGGGACATCAAGAGCTAAGGGTTAAAAATGACACGTTGTACTTTTTATTTATGTACGGTTACATTTCATTTTATGGAACTGAAGTCCTGGAGAAAACTTATTTTTTTAAAAAAGTTGCGGCTTTAATCTCTGACACTGGAGACTCCTTCCCTAAAAACTTTCTGTAAGCATCTCCTTACAGAAACCTTCATTATTTCTTAACTCGTTCGTGTAGAGTGACTTCCGTACATGTGTGTGTGAATGAGCTGTTGCCACGGAAGTGGTTACGTATCAGAACGAGCTCACTAATATAACCCTGCACTACAGTCAGAGCTGCTGTTCTAGAAAACTCATCAACACCTTCTGACCAATCAGAGTCCAGAATTCTGTGGTGTGAAGTATTGGCAGTGGACCGGGAGACTTGAGATCATGGTGAAAGCGTCAACAATGAGACTTACATTTACATTTACATTTATTCACTTAGCAGAGGCTTTTATCCAAAGCGACTTACAAATGAGAGATACAAGCAAAGTGATATAATGCTACTATACAAGATCCATTAATTGAGTTCTATAAGAAGCAAAGTGCGCCGAGTAGAGGTGTAAGTGCTTTTTATTTATTTATTTATTTATTTATTTATTTATTTATTTATTTATGAGTTGGTGAGGTGTTGACGGAAGAGGTGGGTCTTTAGCTGTTTCTTGAAGATGGTGAGTGAATCTGCAGTCCTGATTGAGGTTGGAAGTTCATTCCACCACTGAGGAACAGTTAGTGTGAAGGTTCTGGAAAGGAACCTTGTGCCGCGCTGAGTAGGAACTACTAAACGTCGGTCGCTAATCGATCGCAGGTTGCGTGTGGGAACGTAAGCCTTCAGGAAAGAGTTGAGGTCGGAGGGTGCTGTTCCAGACAGGGTCTTGTAGGTGATCATCAAGGCCTTGAATTTGATGCGGGCGACTACAGGAAGCCAGTGGAGGGAGATGAAGAGGGGTGTGACATGGGTTCTCTTAGGCTGGTTGAAGACCAGGCGTGCTGCAGCATTCTGAATCATCTGCAGGGGTCTGATAGAGCTGGCTGGGAGGCCCGAAAGTAGAGAGTTGCAGAGCCTGGACTAGTATCTGTGTAGCCTGTTCGGTGAGGTAGGGTCGGATTTTCTTGATGTTGAACAGGGTGAATCTACAGGACCGAGCAGTTGTTGAGATGTGGTCTGACTTTTGTCCAATAGTAAAGTGGTAGCTCGGTGGTTGAGACGTTAGCCTATTGATCAGAAGGTTGTAAGGTCAAATCCCAGCGCTGTCGAGCTTTCACTGCTGGGCCCTTGAGAAAGGCCCTTAACCCTCAAATGCTTGGGTGTATAATTGAGAATAAGGCCGTCTTTGAAAAATGGCAAAAATATAATGTAATGTAAAATGATACGTGTTAGCATAATACAGTATATCACTATAATAATTCTAATAACACGCTGGATTTCTAGTTCCCGAGACCACGTCGCAAACTACAGAACACAAAAGACAGCAGAAATATGAGGCACTAAAGATTACTGTAAAATAAATTCATCCATCATCTAGTTATCACGTGACCCTTTTGCCCTCGACTGTCTTCAGGTTTCCGCTCTCTGGATGATGCGGCTGTGTTTCCTCCTGCGTGTAATTAAACTCGTATTTCCTCTCGTGCTAGATAAAGGACATGCTTTCTAATCTAAATTGCCTTGTTTGTCCTGACCTCTTTCCAGAAATTATTATGGGGAAGTCCCTACATCCATGACCTCTGACCCCGATGGCGTCTGACCTCCAGCCCGTTCAGGACAGGTCGCGTTTGCGAGCGGCGAGGAAAGTGCTATAGGACAGGATGAAGGGGCGGCGTGAGGGCAGTGCACAGGTGGATCCTGTGTGTGTGTGTGTGTGTGTGTGTGTGTGTGTGTGTGTGATATCTCTTCCCGATAGCAGTGAGAGTGTGAATGTGTGGAACTGGCTGATACTAGAAAGACGGTGAGAGGTACAGGAAGTTGGCGTGTGTATTTCCTGTGAAGCAGATCTTTTTTCGGTTCCAGATACACACAGGTTAATGACTGTTACATAACCAGAGCTGTGGGAAAAAAAAGACAGAGAACCAACTTCAGAAGAACCTACAGTCAGGTCCAAAAGTCAAAATCCACACAAAAAGTGTTTTTTTCAAATAATAACAGCCGTTAACTCACATTAATGGGAGATAATATTAATATCATGGTATCACAACAAACGTTATATGTTACAGGTTCACTTCTAAGTGGCTCAAGGAACCTTTCACTTTCTAGTTCTGTAGAGCACCATGTATTTATTGGGGCTTTAAATAACCCAGAAATGGTTCCTCATATCAGTGCAACAAGGAACCATGTTATCATAAGTTCTCTAAAAAAAAGAACCCTTAGTTAGTACTTTAAGGAACCAAAATAAGGTTCTTAAGACTGATGCCAGGAGAGCCATCTCATGAAGAACTAAGAACCCTAACCCTAACCCTAACCCTTTAACCTGTGTAAGGACGAATACACTGCTCTGAAGAACCTATAATGAACCATAAAGAACTTCTGTAAAGTTCCAAAGTACCATATAGCTCACCTCAAGCACTACATTCAATAAAAAATTATTCTTGACAGAAAGAAGGTTCTATGCAGAACCTTTGGTGCTGTAAGGAATCATTAAAGAACCTAGATTTTTAAGAACGTAGCTACGTTTCATGTTGTGGAACCAGTTCTTGGTTCTGTTAAAGCAGCTGCAAGCAGATGTTCCCTCACCAGCGTAAACTCCTCTGTCTGCATGAAGCAAGTTCATTTTAGAATGTTCCTCATTTCAGTGGACGTCTGATGAATTGAGATCAGCTCGAGAACGCTAGTTGAAAAGACCTGTGGTAATTATAGAAACGATTAACCATAACGTAATAAAAAAGTGCAGTTCTACCTGGAACCTGTTTCAGACGGATTAATGGAAGCGGCTCGTTTATATCTCGTGGCCCACATTAACTCCTGCGCGTTAAATATCTCAATCTACAGAGACGAAGTGGCCAATCAAAACCCTGTCCTCTCTAATGGAGCGTGATGGAGAGAGTGACGGAGAGATAGAAAGAGAAAGAGAGAGAGAGTTGTCGCTGATTAAACAGAGAGAACTCGTGAACATCTTTCTCTCATTAAACTGACCGCTGTGCTGATGACAGCATGGCTACAGGAAGTGAAGGATCATGGGAGCAGAAGAAAGAGAGAAGTGAGGGATTGGAGGAGAGGAGGTTGAGCAGGTGGAGGAGAGGAGCAAGGGATTAAGGAGCGGATTGAAGTAATGAAAGAGGACAAGCGAGCAAAGGAAAGGCGTGAGGGGTTAAAGAGTATCTCCAGACAGATGAGAGGAGTGAGGGATTAAATAAAGAACAGGTGGAGGAGAGGACTGACGGATTAAAGCAGGAAGAACAGGTGGAGGAGTGGAGGAGAGGAGTGAAGGACCAGGTGGAGGAGCGAGGGATTAAAGAAGGAAAACATGAATGGAAGATGGAGGAAAGAGTGAGGGATTAAGGGAGGACAAGCAGATAGAAGAGAAGAGAGAGTAGTTAAAATAAGTTAAAAGAGGAAACAGGCAGGTGGAGGAAAGGAGCGAGGGATTGACAGAGGACAAGCAGGTGAAGGAGAGGAGTGAGGGATGGGTGGAGGATGAGTGGGCAGAAGAGAGGAGCGAGGGAACAGAAGTTCTAGGCAGTGTGGTGGAACTTCTCCTCTCTCAGCGTTCCGCCTTTCCTCACATTCGTCATTAACTTCATTAACAGACGAGCAGCGGTGATTAGGAACAGCTTCCCGCTGATTCAGCACACACACACGCACACACACACACACACACACACACACACACACACACACACGCATGAGTACACACACACACAGACACACACACACGCATGAGTACACACACACGCTCAACAACAATTCATGCCAATGTAGTTAAATGTAGTAGTAAAACCCAATATTTCGCCTCCACACACACACACACACACACACACACACACACATACACACACACACACACACACACACACACACACACACACACACACACACTCTTTAAAAGCTAATTAGTGTCAAATAAACACTGTCTGACCTAAACACACTGTCATCACACCTAAACATAACCCTCAGCGCGTGCTTCTGTGTGTGTGTGTGTGTGTGTGTGTGTGTGTGTGTGTGTGTGTGTGTGTGTGTGACCAAATTGAGGATCTCAATAATTCAGTAATTAGGGACATAATGTAACATACGATCCAGAGCATCCCCCC
>JAFFST010052043.1:36813-49313 GCA_022414735.1 Noturus placidus
AATCCATGTCCAAGAGTCTTTAACCAAGGATGTTACAGGGAACAAAAACCAAAATCTTTCACTGAATATAATCGAAAATCGCTCAGAATTGAAATAACTTCCTGTCCAGAATATGTCACTTCCTGCCTGGATACACGGCGTTAGCCAGGGGGTTTTCTGTCAGAAGAATCCAAGTAGAAAGTATATTTGCTGTATTTTTTCCCCCGATACGATTAGATTCTGATTTGTTAGGCAATGATTTGATGTTTGATGATTCCTCTGAATCTGCTACGATACGGTACTATATAATAAAATTCTGATTCATAAAGCAACATATCAATAGTTGATGATATCATTGAATCTACTACAAAATAGTACGATTTCAATTCACAGTGCAATGATTCGATATTTGATGCTACTACCAATATGGTCTGACACGATATGATACGGTTTTGAATCAGAAGGCAACGATTCTCAATTTTTGATGATATCACTGAATCTGCTACGATAAGATACAACGTGATATGATACAATAACAGTTCTTAAGTCAACGATTCTAAATTTGAAGATACCACCAAAGTTGCGATGATACGAGAAGGTACGATGCGATGCGAAATGAGACAATACGATATTATTTTGAATCTTACGTTAACAATACAGTATTTGATAATATCACTGAACCTGCAACGATATGATACGATATGATACGAGACAATACTATACGAGACAATACGATACGAGACTATACAATACGATACAATATGATACAATACGAGACAATACGATACGAGACGATGCGATACGAGACGATACGATCCGAGACTATACAATACGATACAATACGATACAACACGAGACAATACGATACGAGACAATGCGATACGAGACGATACGATCCGAGACGGTACAACACGAGACTATACGATACAATACGAGACTATACAATACAATACGAGATGATACGATACAAGACGATACGATATGATATGATACGAGACGATATGAGATGATACGAGACGACACGATACGAGACGATACGAGATGATACAATATGAGACTAAATGATATGATACAAGACAATACGAGACGATATGAGACGATACGAGATAATACGATACAAGACTATACGATACGATACAATCGATACAAGATGATACAAGACGATACGATACAAGATGATACGATATGATACAAGACGATACGATACGAGACGATACAATACGAGACGATACGAGACGATACAAGGCGATACGATACGAGACTATACGATACAAGATGATACGAGACGATACGATACGAGACGATAAGATACGATACGATGCAATACGAGACGATACGATACGAGACGATACGAGACAAGACGATACGAGACGATACGAGACGATACGATACGATACAAGACAATACGATACGAGATGATACGATACGAGATGATACGATATGATACGAGACGATACGATACGATACGAGACTATACGATACGAGACGATATGAGACGACACGATACGAGACGATACGAGATGATACGATATGAGACTAAATGATATGATACAAGACAATACGAGACGACACGATACGAGACGATATGAGACAATACGAGACGATACGATACGAGACTATATGATATAATACGAGACAATACGCGACGACACGATACGAGATAATACGACATTATTTTTAATCTTATGTTAACAATACAATATTTTATAATAACCCTGGAGGTGTCACGATACGACACAATACGAGACGATATGATACGAGATGATGCAAAATGATACGATACGAGACGATACGAGACAATACGAGGCGATACGATACGAGACGATACAATACGATACGAGATGATACGATACGAGATGATACGATACGAGATGATACGATACGATACAAGACAATATGATACGAGACGATACGATACGAGATGATACGAGATGATACAAGGAGATACGATACGAGACTATACGATACGAGGTGATACGAGACGATACGATACGAGACGATACGATACGAGACTATACGATACGATGCAATATGAGACGATGCGATACAAGACGATAGTAGACAATATGAGACGAGACGATACGAGACGATACGATACGATACGATACAATACGATAGTAGACAATGTGAGACGATACGATACGATACGATGCAATACGAGACGATACGATACAAGACGATAGTAGACAATATGAGACGAGACGATACGAGACAATACGATACAATACGAGATGATACGATACGATACGATACGAGACGATACGATATGAGACTATACGATATGAGACGATACAAGACGACACGATACGAAAAGATATGAGACGATACAATATGATATGATAAGAGACGATACGAGACGAGACGATACGAGACAATACGATATTATTTCGAATCTTATGTTAACAATACAATATTTGATAATAACCCTGGAGCTGTGACGATACGATGCGATATGATACGATACGATTTCAATTCTTAAGTCAAGATGAGTAAATGATACAATTCGGTTCAGTTTCAGAATCTGGAGCAGGCCAGCCGTTAATTTCACGAATCCTGATGGCGTAGAGAAGGAATATTTTAAAAGTATCAGAGCAGTTGATAGCCAATAAAATTTCATTAAACGAAATAAAGGAAGTGTTTGTCTCAAGCTGAACTTTTATGAAAATCATTCAAATGCATTTTCGGTGTAAGACGTATTATTTGATATGTACCGTTATAGAGCATATAATCTACACCTGTGCTGTAGGTGTGACGTCACTAGATCTGTGGAACTAGAACCGAGTTCTACAGTCGAGACCCGTTTTTTTTGGCTGAGGCCTCAAGTTGCGGTGTTTCGGCTGACTCAGGGTGGAAAAGCACCCGGAAAGCTGGACACGTTCCGAAGACGAGCGACACCTCAGTGGGAAATTCCACCATGCAGGCCGAACAAAGCTTTCATTTACGTGTGTGTGTGCACACAGAGAGGTTGTGTACGGTACCGTCCTATTTATTTTTTCATCAGTCGAGACATACAGGAGGCTTCGCAGCTTTTAATGACGTTAATGGATTTTGGATTTTCCTCATTCCTAGAAAGCCTTCAAATCCCACAGCACCATGTCTTTGGAGGTTGGGGATGGGGGAGGGGGAGGGGAGGGGGGGAGGGAATCAAAAGGTTTCAGTGACTCAGTCCCAAATAAACACTCCACATTATCAAAACTAATCATCAGCAGAAAGAGTAGATGGAAAAATCCAGCGGTTTGGAGATCCCTCTCCCACTTCCGAGGGCACGTGCACTACAGTAAACATCTCCGAGCCCTTCATGACAGCGCTTACACAATCTGTCTAACAAGCAGAAACACTAATCGACTCTCTACATCTCTCTTTTCTGGTGACTAATTACGTGAGCAGTGGAGGCATGCAGTGGGACCAGAGGGCCGTCTGCTGCTGCTGCTGCTGCTCTTTTCTTCCTGCTTTGTTTTTTTTTTTTTTTTTGCTGCCAAGCTCTTAAAAAAGCACTACAAAAATGCTGATGTTGATCCTGATGTTTGTGAAACTAAATAAGATGAACGCTAGCCGAGCTAGAAAGAGGTTTAATCAATGGGGCAGTGGTGGCTTGGCGGTTAAGTATCTGGGTTAGGGTTGAAGTTCAAGCCCCAGCACTGCCAAGCTGCCACTGTTTGGCCCGTGAGCACGGCCCTTAACCCTCTCTCCTCCAGGGGATGCTATACCATGACTGACCCTGCAGTCTGACCCCAACCTCCTAACATGCTGGGATATGCAAAAAAAACAAAGAATTTCACTCTGCTGTAACGTATACGTGATAAATAAACACTCATTATCATTATCATTATTTTTAATCTTCAAAAAACAAAAAATTCAAAAGAAAATAAAAAACAAGCGTTTTATTATTTAATTATTTGTTTTCACTTGAAATAATCAGAACTTAACAAGTAAAGCTATCTTTAATACTAACAAAAATACTCATCTTTCCCCGGGTATACTAGCGGGTAGAGGATTGTTTTTATTTCTAGAAATAAATGCATGAAATAAAATTAAAGATCAAATCTAAATGACCTAGACATTTTCATTCTATCTTAAAACCGGTTAAAAAGTCTACAAATAGGCTTTTAATGATGATGTTTTCCTGTCTCATAATCATAACTATTGAATACATTTTGCTATAATAATATAAATTTTACTTCTGATTTTCTAAACATGATCAAAATCAAGGTTTTGTCAAGCATTGACTTCATTTTTAATACGTTACTTTTAAGAATGTGAACCTGGAATTGGAACAGCGCCCTCTACCTCAACTCTACGTTCCCTCACGCAATCTGCCATCGATTAGCAACCGACGTTTAGTAGTTCCCACTCAGCGTGGCTCAAGGTCCCTTTCTAGAACCTTCAAACTAACTGTTCCTCAGTGGTGGAATGAACTTCCAACCTCAATCCGGACTGCAGATTCACTCACCATCTTCAAGAAACAGCTATAGACCCACCTCTTCCATCAACACCTAACCAACTCATAATAAAAATAAATAATACTTTTAAAAAATTGCACTTACACCTCTACTCTGCGCACTTTGCTTCTACTGGAACTCAATTAAACATTGTGTACAGTAGCATTACTTGTATTGTTCTCTGCTTGATATTTCGCTTTGGATAAATGTGTCTGCAAAGTGAATAAATGTAAATGTAAATGTAAAGAAAACAATGAACTAAACCCATCAGACAAGGGGGTAAATCCGTGAAGAATGAAATTAATTAAACGCCAAAAAATAAAGAAAAGTAAGCAGAGATTCAAATAAATAAATAAATAAATAAATAAATAAATAAAGATTTCGGACTAAGAGCTTGTTTACGGGGTTGCTCTGTGCATCTTGAGTATCGCAAATTAGCTGTGGATGGAGGTTCACATAAGTATTAAAGTGTACATTAAGACAAGATTTAAGTCAAACCACTTCATTGGGTCCGAGCCACAATTTAACCTTGTGTAAAGTCGGGCCTTTAAAAAATGTTATTCATAACTCAACTAAAAACTATCAACCAGAGCACCAGAAGTTGCTGATTGAAAGTCATGAGCTAATTTGCTAATTACATGTAAACAGATTTCACTCTCACTAACTGGACTCGAATCCTGATCCGAATCCGACCCGTATATAGCGCTCACACTCATACACCTGCTTCCTGTTTTCCCCGCCTTCACTCCGTCTTTAAATTTAAACTGCTCAAAAAAACGTGGGTTTTTTTTTGTTGTGGTATTCCATGTTTTTGGTCGATCATTTCCTGTTTGTTCGCCACGTTTATTCCTTCTCACTTAGACTTTACATCCACCTGCATCTTATGTGTGATGGAAACATGGAATGGAAAAGTCCAGGTCTTCTAAAACCCCAAAAATGTCCTAATGGGAGCTCAAGATTCCCAAAATGTTTGTTCCCAGCTGACCATCACACTCGTATGTGATTGTTATTTTCTGTAATGTGCGCCACTCTTCTCGGAAGGCTTTCCATTAGATTTTAGGGCTGTGGCTGTGTGGATTTGTATTCCTTCAGCTAAAAGAGCGTTAGTGAGGTTGAGACCAAGTGCTGATGTTGACCTGAGGAGGCTCCAGTTCCAGTTCCTCCCATAAGGTTACTTTCGACCTTCTTCCAACCTTCACACACCATGTCTTCATTAGTTCCAGTGACGGGAAACTGTAATGCTACAGCGTACAAAGACAATCTATATCATTGTGTGCTTCTAACTTTGTGGTAACAGTCTGGAGAAGAACCACATATGGGTGCACATACTTTTGACCATATAGTGTAGCCATCTAGAGTATATTATACCACAGCACTGACTCAGAAGGTGTTGATGAATTTAATATAACAGCCGTAACATAGATAAATATTATTGTCTCTGTAGTAACGGCTCATTCACACGGACTTCTGTGTAATTCTTTATATGCTGAAGTTTTCTGTAAGGAGAAATGAGTTTATTTATCAGTTATGGAAGGAGTCTCCAATGTCAGCGATTTGTAACTTTTTTTTGTCTTTAAGAAAGAGCGAGAAAGAAAGATAGGCCGGTGATGTTTATAGCTGCTATAACGCAATCAAGAACAGGAACTCCTTTCATAGACATTCCGGGACATTAAATGTAGCTATAAAAATAATCAACTTCGCTTTCAAAATAGTGATAGCACAGTTCACGGGGCGAAAAATGTCTGATCTTTCATGCTAGCAATCGCTAAAACAGTTGTTGGACAATTCATCGGTTCAGTTCACGGGTTGCTGTTTGACGTTAAGCAACGATTCCGTGACCGTAGTATCAACAGACTGTGATGCGATCATGGAGTCACAGTGAAGTGCCTAACCAGGTCCATTTGAGCGAGAAACTGGGCCGTCAATCAATACTCAGGCCTGTGCAGATACTACCTGTCATCGGCCTTGAGGAAAATGGATGCCTAGGAAAGCCATAACTATGATAAATCTACTCCCCCAGTTTGGCGACTGGCCCCCTCTCTCTCAATCTCTCTCTCTCCGTTCTCCACTCTCTTTTTCCCATCCATCCCTCCCTCCTTTCGCTCGTCCGTCTTTGACTAATGTATGCGGTAAAGCCGCGCTCCACCATTCGCCTCGCCGTCGTGCCACCGCCCTGATCGGCCAATCAATCTCCGCGTCGACACGGAAGGCGCATTAAAATAAATTTGTCACTGTAAGTTTATGAAATATTGATGCCGTGTGAGAGAGGGAAGGATATTGAGTGGGGTGGGTGGAGGGAAGGGAAGGAAAGGGAAGGAATGGGACGGTCAAAATAAAATGTAAAGGACGGAGAGTGGTTCTGCTCGGTATATTGGATTGAGGGGAAATGAGGACAGTTCGAGGGTGGAGTTGGTCTGGATGGTAGAGGATGGATGGCTAACTTTATGATAATGCGTCAGAGTGCTCTTCCTGACAGCTTTAAGGTAGTTGTTGATGACTTAATGGAGCGTTAAGGTCATTTTTTTTTCCTACATGGAATCCATAAATGTTAATATCATTCTGTCTGGATTCAGTCCTCTAACGTTATTATAATGCAATTTATACAAATCCGGAAAATCAGAACCTATGACTGGTCTGAGACGTTAAGAATGAAGGCAGGATTAGCATTTGTAGCATTTGTAGAATTGCCCCATTTTTTTTTACTTGGATGCAATCCAACAAAATGTCACTCGTTAGAGGTTTTACGGCAAAGGTTGGTGTTAAAGCTCTTGAATGAAAGTCTTAGTGCGTTTGGTGTAGTGTAGCTTTATTTTGTTCTGTGTGTGTTTTTTTGTCAATTTCGTGCTTTTTATATTTTATATACGGTATGTATATTCATTTCCTGGGACGCACAGTGGCTTCATGTTTAGCACGCTTGCATCACACCTCCAGGGTTTGGCGTTCGGTTCCTGATCCTCTGCCCTGTGTGTGCAGAGTTTGCATGTTCTCCCTGGGATTCGAGGGTTTCCTCTGAGTTCTCCGAGTTCCTCCTCCAGTCCAAAGACATGCATTGCAGGCCGATTGTCTAAAATTGTCTGCAGTATGTGAATGTGTAGTGCGATGGATTGGCACCCCGTCCAGGGTGTCCCCCGCCTATGCTTCAGGCTCCCCGCAACCTCATGTAGGATAAGCGGTAGGGAAAATGGATGGATTAATTTCCGTGAATCTCGCCACAAGCTTACCAACACACATACAGTATGTCTTGTAGGGAATACAAATATATTATTCAGACTGAACAAAAGGTTCTGAACAAATAATGAATAATGAAGTAGTTTTTCTTCAGTAGCTTCCTTCCTGTTTTAAATGTATTTTAAGGGAATTTCAGAAGAACAAATTAGCAACAAGGAGGACTAGACCTGCTTGGTGACGGAGGCATCCCCCACAAAAGAGAGCAAAATCAGGAAAAATAACTAAATTATATAAGAGAAATAAAATTTGAAAAAGGCAACAATTTGAAAATAGATCACAAACGAAAGAAAGAAACCTTTCCAGTTTAGGCCACGCCCACTCTGAGTTTAGACACAGATACAGACTGTGGCATTGTGTTAGACTCTTCACTCTTATAATAGTGTGGAAATGATAAATAAACCCTGACTTGACTTTATTTCTGGGTTTTTTAAAATGTTTTTTGAGGTTATTATTAGCACTAATAACACAAGCTCTATGCGAGCGTAAATACACCATGTTCTGTTTTCATTTGAAAAAACAAACAAACACGCATGTATTTATTTGAAAGAGTCTGATGTCTGGCATGTGCAGAACGCCTCTCCCGAAACCCATCAATCTGTGTTTCCCGTCTTCGTTTGGTGAAGTGGAACAGAAATGTCAATGAGATGTAAATGTATTTCACAGGGCGCCATTATTTATGCTCAGGCTTTATTCTTTAAATTAAAGGTTCCTCACATGTTCAATTTACAGATTTATGCTGTAGTATAGATAATAAAACAAAACGAATAGTAATATAACTTTTTTTAGAACGGGTGGAGCTTAGGATACATTTAATCAGCCAATCACAAACGGGATTACATGACATCATCACTACTAAGCTTTTTTTTCTATTCAGCTGCTGTTAAATTTGCAAGTATAGATCATGTTTGCTGAAATTTAGTTTAAAATCTTCCCTAGTTGATGAAGTTTTGCATAAAATAGCCAGATTAGCAAAATTTCCTACCAAACATTAGCTAGCTTAGCAAGCTATCTTAGCTACTGTTAATGAAACTGTGATAGTTAGGTAGCTGATCTTGAATAGGTTTGCTAGCTATTTGTTTTTTATTATTTTTGTGATTCGTTGGAAATTGGAAAGTTAGTTCCTGCACCTTTAGCATTTAGGAACAGGTTAACAAGATCTGCGAGCTAAAGTTAACACAGTGTGTAGTTACGGGTAGATTGATGTTATCTCTCTGATAGTTACGCTGATGTTAAATTTGCTAGCAATGAATGATTGGTTGATGAAATGTTATTTAAACTCAACCCCTTGTTGACTTTTAGGATGCCTGGGTAACCGGTTCTTACAGCGTTTGACATTTTAAAATGTGAACAATTCGTGTTTATTTTTTTCGTTTTAATCAACTTAATAGTTGTTGACCTTCTAAATACCGTATTAACGTGTGTAACAATCTGATGAATGGAGTTGACAACTGTAAAATCGATTATTCTTGTAGAAAAATTATATATATATATATATATATATATATATATATATATTGTTACGATGATGATTTGTAGTTTTTAAACTCTGAAGAGCGTATTGTATTGTAAATAAATCGTATTATAGAAGATTCATTGGTATCATCAAATATTGAGTCGTCGCATTAAGAACAGAAGTCGTATCGTATCGTATCACGAGGACGCCTGAGTTGTAGTTTTCTACGCTAATCTGTTCTTTTCAGGTCGCAATGTTTCAATCCAAGTCCTACACTTTTCCCCGCTTCCTTCCGTAACGTTTAAGCGGCTAATTGGAATTAAACAGGAGCTAATTTCCATATGTATGCGCACTGACACGCGGATTATCCCGAGTGCACAATGGCGGTGAGATGAGAGAGAGATTAAGACATGGCCCCTGAACGGAGACGACGTCGGGCTCGGGAGAGTGAGATGAGCTCATTTAGATAATAATCATCTTTCCAGCTGCATGAGAGAGAGAGAGAGAGTGATAAGAGAGAGAGAGTGGGGGAGAGAGAGAGAGAGGTTAATGACTGTCTATTCACTCGCTCTCTCCTTCGTAAGTACCAATCTCCAAGCTATTGTTCGGACGATCGCTCTCCCATTCAGGCCGCTGTAAAACATTGTGCGTTGGGGTTTTTTCCCCTCCTCGCAGACGAGGACGGAGCTGCGTGCATCTCCGATGGTATCTCCGTACCTGATTAGCGCTGGAATCTTTCCCAGAAAGGAAAGGAAAGGAAAGGAAAAGCGTCTTCCTGACATTGTTTTTTTTATGCTTTATTATCCTCTCTATTTTTCTCCTTCTTCTTTCCTTTCTCGGTTTCTCTGACATGACGTGAGGCGCACGTTAGGCCATTTCTGTTACAGACATTTTAGAGTTTTTAGCGTGTTAGCGTGTCATGACAGTGCTGAACAATCGTTGCTACGATCAACGTGGCGCTATGTGAAATGATATTTAATTAGTGCACGCGACAGATTCATTAACATCAAGTCCGCTGTCATCGGATCGACCGATCTACTGACAGCAGAACATCTGCTTCGCTCTGTTTTCTGAAGCGCCGATAATTGAGTTCGCAGCAGTCTCGGTAAAAAAAAAAAAAAAAAACGTGTAGAGGGTTTTAGGGATTTCAGGTGGAAAGTGACTCAGGGAATTAATACATGTCGTATGTAAATATGTACCACAGCGCGATAACCTTCTGTGCTTCAACATAATCACATCTCATTTAAATGTTCCTCGTTTAAGATTAACGATGCATCGATTAATTAATTAATTAATTAATTAATTAATTAATTTTTCATGTACAAGCATTAGTTTTTTTCATACTTGATGCTACTTCTACAGATAATGACACAGAAACGAGTAACTTCCGTAATGTTGATGGATCGGGACGTCACGAACGTTTCGTTACGCTCTGTTAAGTCGGTGCGCTGCTAGCCGCTTTTAGCCATAACCTTCTGGTTTAACATATTATACCGTTTATCTGACATCAAATTCACTTCAATTACGATAAAAACGAACGATATCTTCAGTAGAGAGCGTGACGATGTAGCGCATTAAGCGTGGTCTTTAAATATAAGCGAAAGCTGCTGCGAATCGTATCTCGAACTTGACGCGAGTGTGTTTCAGTGCTCGCAGACGTGAAGTGCTTGCTCGCTTCAACTCTACACACTTGTGAAGTTCCTTTGCTTCGAATTTGCAGTATAACGTTTACAGTAGAATTATTCCGCGATATGATTTCCTCGTCACAGACATTTTAAGGTGGAAATGACTTTTGTGACACTTCCGTTAGCAACACATTTCGTTTGTTTGACTAGACTTCACCTCGCGTAAAAGGCGGACTCGAGTACGTTTTTTATTCATCGTTATTATTATTAATTATGTTTTCCTTTGTATGCCTTTATTCAGTGTTTTGTGCTAGAATATTTTTTTAACTTGGTTGGTGTACTGTATAACTGTTGTTCTTGATTCATTTTTACCTCAAAGATCACAATACAGTGGGGGAGGGGTTCCCCAGGGGTGCCTGAAACGGTGGATAGTAGCGAACACTGTACAAGTTGAATTTATAAATTAGGCACAATAAGACATTAACAACAATAACTAATAATAAAATATAACAATTATAATAATAAAAGTTATGCGAATGTGTTTTTTCGCTCTAAAATATTTATTCTACTCTACTCACCCTTCTTTTTCACCATGTTACTCAAAATGGAGCGCAATTTAAATCAGAAACGTTTGATTTCGCTTCTTATTTTTTTAAATTTTCAATTTGCGATCCAACGTGCGAAGTGTTTTGTGCTTTTTTTTGCAGAAAACTACTCGACTTGGTAAAATTGCAATTTTACGGAATTGTTATTGCAGTGATGTTTGTTGGTAAACCTTTTAGCTGTTTCGTGAAGAGGTCACGTGACATGTCTCAGCCCGAACCTGTGGTAATTTTTAATAACTGCAAACTCCTTCGCGTATTGTTGACGTTTCCTCGATATTGCGTTAATTACTGCGATCGCAGAATTCAAAATCCTGGAGGGACTGATTTACTGTACTTTTTTTTGGGCCTCGATCAACCTCAGTTCAGTGAAAGCGTGGGAACTGAATCAGCAGAAACGGGGTTTTACTATACAAGTTATGGTATATTTAGGACATTTTTATTTATAACAAATTTTTTAACTATTTGAGCATGATATAAACATTTAAACTAATTCAGATTCTACTTTTTCACTTATTTATGTTTTCTAAAGTTAAACATGACTCGGCTGATTATATTTTCAGTAAAAAGGAGACATATTTTAACAAATAAATCAATTTTTACTAGTTGCTTGTCCACATTTGACTGAATGTATGGTCATTTTTAGGAAAATATCAATTATAAATCACCTCCAAATCCCTTGTGACCGTTACTGTAATGTTACTGTAATGCTTTTTAGACTATTACTCTTCTATATTTGTTCAATATTTATCAAATGTAAAAAATTGTTGTTTTTTTTTTTTTTTTTTTTTTTTTCAGACTCTAAACACTGTATCTTTTTTTTATTGAAGTTTTTTGTTGTTATATATTTTTTATCATGTACAAGATGTTGGTTTTCTATCATTTTATGCCTCAACATCCGATATTTCAGACTGATCGTTTTGTTTGTACAC
Source organism: Noturus placidus (assembly GCA_022414735.1). Lineage (NCBI taxonomy): Eukaryota > Metazoa > Chordata > Actinopteri > Siluriformes > Ictaluridae > Noturus > Noturus placidus. Next base: position 49,072 of record JAFFST010052043.1, read on the forward strand.
ACCTTGGAAGATTTTTAAAATTTCAGTTATAATGTTTGATTGTTTACATTGTGTTATATTACTAATATAATTAAAACTCATATGATTTAGCAAATTTAAGTAATTGAAAAAACTTTTTTAAAATAATCGTTTTATGCATGAAACGTTTTGTTAAACATAAAAACGTGTGAGTGATGGAAACTGCGTGAATATTCTTCATTGTCTTCTTGAGGATTATTTTAAAGAAATAGACCTAAGTAGGT
>JAFFST010052043.1:57779-71064 GCA_022414735.1 Noturus placidus
AGCTCAGCTACCATTGGTGTATGAGTGTGCTCTCATTTGTAAGTCGCTTTGGATAAAAGCGTCTGCTAAATGAATAAATGTAAATGTAATGTGTCTGTAGCACTGTGGTAAAGATTCAACTTTGAGTAAGTTTACATAAGCAAATATTTAATAAACTGAATTTTCAGGGTGGCTGTGGCTCAGTCGGTAGAGCGGGTTATCCACTAGTCCACTAATCGTGGGGTTGGCGGTTCGAATCCCGGCCTTGGTGATCCCATGCCGAAGTGTACTTGGGCAAGACACTGAACCCTAAGTTGCCCCCAATGGCAAGCTAGCACCTTGCATGGCAGCTCTGCTACCATTGGTGTGTGAGTGTGCTCTCATTTGTAAGTCGCTTGTAAATGTAAAATGATATTTCTGTAAAGCTGCTTTGAGACAATGTCCATTGTAAAAAGCGCTATACAAATTATTAATTATTAATGAATTAATTATTCAACAATATTAATCAAAACACTCTTTGCCACTCGGGTGGATCTTATGCCAAACCTCCTTGCGAAAAGCTCATCTGATATCCATTCGCCCATAGGTATCAAGTGTCCAATTTTTGTGGTTTTTGAAGCCCACAATCCTTTTCTGAACAACAAGTCTGTAAGTACGTCTAGGTTCAGAGTATAGTTGAAGAGTACTGGCTCCTCCCTTTGCCAAATTCTTTGGACATTGTTCGAGTTGGTAGAAAACTTACAAAGTGTCCACGCTCTTAGGATCGACCTATAAAAGTGCGTTCGTCCTGACCGGTCCAGCTCGTCTACATCCATCAGGAACAAATGACGATCTAGGCCAATGTTGGCTGCTGTCCTCAATAAGGCACACGCTATCCCATCCCAGCTCAAGTCCTTCCCGTAGAAGAGTCTCTGAGCCACTTGGAGTATTAAAGTTCTCATTCTAGCCCCGATATCCACTAGGCCTTGTCCTCCTTCTAGCTTGTGTAGATACAGCACTGGTGCCTTTAGCCAGTGTTGACCCGACCAGAAAAAGTCAACCAGACACCTTTGAATGTGTCTCATGAGATTTTTCGGGGGGTCTGGGATCATCGTTTTGTGCCAGAGAGAGGAGGCCACAAGATTGTTACATATGAGCACCCTTCCCCTATAGGGAAAACCAGCGAGAAAACCAAGCATGTTTTTTCTCCAGCAGGCCCTCCCAATTTTTCTTCCTGTATTCATCCATACCTAAAAAGACTCCTAGATATTTAAACCCTGCCCTTCTCCATTGCAGCCCACCAGGAAGTGATGGACTTTTAATAGCTTGGCCACACCACACAGCATCGATCTTATGCCAGTTGACTTTGGCAAATGATGCTTGTCCATAACACTCAAGAGCATGTTCTACCACCTCAACATCACCAACACCTCTAATGAGAACTGTGACATCATCCGCATATGCAGACAATTTGGTGGGTAGTTGGAAGTCTAGAGGGTCAATTTGTAGACTTGTTAATACTGTCCTAAGCTTACATAGCAGGGGTTCAATAATTATGCTGTAAAGTTGGCCCGACAGGGGAAAGCCCTGCCTGATACCCTTCTGAGCCTTCACAGCAGTACTTAAGCTACCAGCCACTTTAATCATAAATGTAGCCTCAGAGTACAATAACCTTATCATCGAAATAAAAATTTTCAGCAAAACCGAAAGCCAGTAGAGTGTTAATAAGGAAAACATGTTCGACCTGGTCAAAGGCTTTTTCCTGGTCTAATGATAAAAAACCCCATATTAATCTTGTTGTCATAGGCATAGTGATACAGGTCCCTCACTAGATGCAGATTATCCGTAATAGAGCTGTCTTTTATACAATATGACTGGTCTTTGTGTATGATTATGTGCAGTACAACATTTGCTCTGTTTACATTTTGAAAATATTTTATAGTCTGAACACAAAACCGCTACAGGTATCCAGTTCTTTAAGAGTGTCAGGTGCCCTTTTTTGGGAAGCAGGGTTAAAATTGCACGCTGGAAACTCGCGGGAAGATTTTGTACGGTGATACTTTCTTGAAGAACCTCAAGGTAGTCATGTCCGAGAACATGCCAAAAGACCTTGTAGAATTCAGCAGGCAGTCCGTCTATTCCAGGTGCTCGGCCTACAGAGAGTCCCATTACCGCATCTGTAACTTCCTCATACGTTAGTCCAGTCTCTAAGGAGTTTTTTCTGCTCCAACGATAGAGCCAAAAGCAGGTCATTCCTACATTGTTCGTCTGAATTTTCAGAAGTATATAGCCTTGAGTAATAGTCCACAGCGATCTTACGCATCTCCGTAGGGTCCGAGGTGTCCAGACCATTACAGTCTTTTAAAACGTACATATTTCTCACTTGTTCTCTTTTTATGCTCCACGTTAAAAAAGAAAGAGGTGGGAGCATCCATGTCATGTGTCTTTAAAAAGTTACTTCTCACAAGGGCACCCTTTATTCTTTCATTTAAAATGGAGTTTAGCAGGTTAGACCACATTTTCAGTCCACATGTCTTTAAGGTGTGTCGAACCATTTTTGTCATGCTTTGTTCTATGCTAATAATTTCTCTCTCAAGAAATTCCACTGACTGCTTTATACAAAATGTTGAATATGATAGGCAGAAAGTCCTTAGTTGTACTTAACCTAATTCCCACCATTGCACGCAGTTGTCATAAAATATTCTCTCACTTTTCCACGACTCTCAGAAAGATTTAAAAATCTCACAGAAATGCTTATCTTCCAGTAACTTAATATTGAAACGTCAATAATAGTATCTCTGTCTTGTTGTTTGTAAAGTACACTCCATGGTGATAAGTTTATGGTCAGACATCAGGGTGGGACAGATGGCGGATTCTATAACCCTGTTCCTCATAACATGTAATACATAGAACCTATCTAACCTTGCAGCAGAAATCGTTCCATCATAGATTTTTACCCACGTATACTGACGTGTAGAGGGGTTATGTTCCCTCCATACATCAGATAGGTTTTGGTAGTTGATCAAGGTGTCTAAATGGGTGGTACTCTGTGTGTGAGGTTCCTCACTATTCCTGTCATGTGTAAAATCCAAAGTGCAATTAAAATCACCTCCCAAGATTACGAGGTCTTCTGCATGTTTATGATGTCTAAAAAAGTTCTCCAATTTACTAAATAGACATATCCTTCCTACGCCTATGTTTGGGGCGTAGATGTTCACAAAGAAAAATGTAAACTTACTGATTTCTACACTCACAATTAAAAGTCTCCCTGGGTCAATTTTGTTTTGTGATAGAATATTTACTTTAGAGAAAAGAACCGCCACTCCAGCACTCAGGTAAGACCCGTGACTGAGGACCATGTCTCCTTCCCACCAAAGGCCCCATTCAGCCTTATTGCTTAGGTCACTGTGAGTCTCTTGCAACAGAATCACACCTATATCTTTTAGCTGCACTATCTCAGAGAGTAACCTGTTCTTTCTTCCACCCCTCATCCCATTGATATTTAGAGATCCTACCTGCAAGACATCCATAAAGAAAAAGGAGAGGAGGAAAGAGAAAGCACAAAAAAAGAGAAAGTTAGTCATCATCATCAATGTGTTTGCGTTTTTCCTTTGCCTTTGCCCTCGTTATTCTTTCATTTCCTGTCTGTTTTCTTAGTCTAATAGCGGTCAGATGTTTATTTAATCAAAATCTCGCCTGTTTCGAGAGCTCGTCGTAGTTGCTAGTTTTCCTTACCATTATAACACTTGCAGTGATTTTTTCAGGATCTGAGAAGACATCACTGAGTTCTACATCTGTTGCTCCATTTTGTCTCATCTAAAAAGTAGTTAATCTCTTCAAGGGTATACAAATTTTGATCAGCCACACTTCCCATCTCTGTATCTGACCAGTGTTCATCATCTCTTGATGCATCATCTGTGCATTGGGACATTCCGTCTAACTCATCAGGCACATTATCTTCAGAGCCTCCTCCTTGTAAATCTCTAAGCTCACACATTCTTACATTTCCTTCTTGCACTTCACTCTTATCAGTCACATCAGTTATACTCTCAGAGTCACCATTCGGCTGCTCAACACTCCTAACATCCACATTAGCATCACTCACCTCTGTTAAGTTACCTTCCTCCTGTGTCTCAGTGCTCTGCTTGTCTGGATTCTGTAGATGTTTAATCTCGCTTTCCACATCTCCACGTGATGTAGATGGCCGCTGGTCGTCTTTATGTGGGCATGTTAAGCGCTTGTGCCCTAGCTCACCACATACAAAACATTTCAGATTTTCAGTACTCGCGTAAATCATGTAAGAATTCTCTTCATGTTTAACTCTGAATGAGACTTCTAGAGTGTGCTCCAGAGAATCCAGAAGCATGAACACCTGGCAGCGGAAAGAGGTAACGTGCTTAAGCGCCATGTATTTACAGCCTAAAAAAATCAATCTTACATATGATTCATTTACTTATGATTCATGTACATGTGATTTAATTACATATGATTCATTTTCATAAATCCATACAGAATCAAACTTTTACCCCAGTAACACCCCCCCCCAGCAAGACTTATATATGATTCATTTGTATGTAATTTTACATGTGGTTCATTTACACATGATTCATTTTCTACCGCCCTCCAACCCCCCTCACCTCGGCACATGATGGCTACACTAACTATTGCTGGTTGTATAAATATTATAAAACCCAACAACTGGCATAAGACTCAAGGGCAATATAACCTATGATCTTTAATACAACAGTGAGTCTCCTGTAAAAATACTATATCGGAGTTGAAACATTTCAAATATATATAAAATATATAAAAACCTTAGATCTCTTAACAGGATTACCCATACCTATGACGTTCCAACTAATAAATCTTAAAAGGCATGCCTGTCCTAGCCGTGCTGGGATCAATATTACTACTAACCATCTAATAAAGTAAACCATAGGGATATAAATAGTCAATTAGAGCCGGAGTGATTTAGCCAAACCTCTCTAAATGCAGCTCGAGCCCGGGCTATCTTAGGTGTATAATCAGGGAAAACGGAGATAATCAAATTCCTCACTTTAATTTGCTGGAGCTCTCTCGCATGGTGTAAAATATCAACACGGTCACTGTGATAGTGGAATCTGCACACAATTGGGCTTCGGCTGAAGGGTCCGATGGGACCGGTCCAAAACCAGCTCCTTCTCCAGACCAAACGCCTCTTTTAACCAGGCCGCTACAGCAGCAGTTGAACATGTATCAGAACCTTCTGGAACTCCCATTGTTCAAACGTTATTGCGCAGCGACCTTGTCTCCAAATCCTCACATTTATTCTGTAATTGAATCACGGTCGCAGTGAGAGACTCGATAGTGGACTTCATGTGTGCTATGTCATATGAAAGCGCGTGCTCCATTTCCACAACCGTACCCCTCAATGCTGATATGGTGGCTTTGGTAGCAACTTTATCATTAACCTGCTGTGTTTTCACAGCCTGCAGGTCAAGCTGGATAGCAGACAGCGCTTCCTTGAGAATCCCCTGGAGCTCCGTATTAAAAATATCAGAAATATCCTTTCTCAATGAAGCCAATAGCTAAAGCTTGAGTGCGGTGAGATCAAAGTCACGGCTCGGCAACGCGGATTCTGGGGGACAGGGGGACTCACTCACGGCACGCACACTCGGCCTCAGTCGTGTTTGAATGCCACCTCAGGTTTTTGTATTCTATCGAGATATTTTAACGTGACAAAAAATTCAAATTATAAGCAAAGATAAGGAGTAAAATAAGTTAAAATATATTATATGACCAAAAAGCGCAAATTAATTAAAATTTTAATCAAAATCAGCAGGAGCCTCCAGCTTCGCGTCCTACTCCATTCGAACCCGAATTCGAACTCTAAAGTAATCAATCTTACTGGGCTTGCTATCTTAATTTTAGTTGCTGGAGTGGATAGAGGGGAGATCTGTACGTACACTTCCTTAACCCATATTCCACTTACAGTCAGCTGGCTAATCAGCGCCTCGGATTTTAAAAACACAACAACCACTTTGTTCATTCTCGAAGCCGAAACTATGTTTTCAAACCCTACCTGCTCTCCCACAGCTATAAGCAGCTCCTCTATCGTCACTTCTGGCTCTGGTACACACCTGCACCCATTTCGGAGAGATAGGTTCGGTGGTGTTTGCCTGGGAGTGGATGCCATTGTGGCATCTAAACCACCCCGAGCACATGATATAAACTGTTACCTCTGTTCTTATCTCTGCCTAATAAATGAGGGGAAAGGAAAAGGAAAAACACAAATGGAAAAGTAGAGAAGATAACAGAGGGGGGGGTAAATAAAACTTTTTCACAGTCGCTCTCAAAACCACGCTCCATCCTCCCCACGCACACACTCCCAGTGAGAGAGAGAGAGAGGAGGAGAGAGAGATAGAGAGAGAAAGAGAGAGAGAAAAAAGAGAGAGAGAGAGAGAAAGAGAAAGAGAAAGAGAGAGAAAGAAACAGAGAAAGAGAGAGATAGAGAGAGAGATAGAGAGAGAGGAAACGAGAGATAGAGAGAGAGAGTAAGAGAGAGAAAGAGAGAGAAAGAGAGAGAGAGAAAGAGAGAGATATAGAGAGAGATAGAGAGAGAGAAAGAGAGAGAAAGAAAGAGAGAGAGATAGAGAGAGAGATATATAGAGAGAGAAAGAGAAAGAGAGAGAAAGAAACAGAGAAAGAGAGAGATAGAGAGAGACAGAGAGAGATAGAGAGAGAGAAAGAGAGAGTTAGAGAGAGAGGAAACGAGACATAAAGAGAGAGAGAAAGAGAGAGTTAGAGAGAGAGAGAGAGAGAGAGAGAGAGAGAGAGAGGAAACGAGAGAGTGAGAGAGAGAGAGATAGAGAGAGAGAAAAAGAGAGAGAGTGAGATAGAGAGAGAGAGAGAGAGAAAGAGAGATAGAGAGAGAGAAAAAGAGAGAGAGAGAAAAAAAAATAGAGAGAGAAAGAAAGATAGAAAAAGAGAGAGAGAGAACGAGGCTGGTGAAGGAACAATTGTTTATAGCTGCTATAACGTAAGTAGCAGTATAAAGTAAGTATGTTTCCATCCATGTATTATTATGGGATTTTTTGGGGGGGGAAACGACTATGCGATAAATGTGAATAAATTCCCCAGAATGCTCATACAAAACTTATGCACTCAATTGAGGTGGATCATTTTTTATTCGATAAGAAGGAACGCATATAAACTACGATGGAAAAACGTTTATCGAAAAACTCCTTGGTACGCACCACAAAAAGTCATGTGACTGCATCAACTAGTCATGTGATTGAATAATTGGCTCAGAAAAGTCAAAATGGCCGACAGTGAGATGCAGCGGTTTCTCTTGAACATGTGGGATGGAAACGGTACTTTATTCACAAATGTTTTATGTGATATTCTAATTTTTGGGCAAAAAGGAAATTCCCAACTCGGATGGAAACATAGCGAATGAAAACAGGAAGTAACTTTCCACAACATTGACCGTAACTATAAACAGATAAAAACATCATTAATAAATAAATAAATAGGAATTTAATAAATTGTATTTGTTAGCAAATCACTGTGATTATATAAGAGGAATAAAACACTCTGGAACCTGCTGTCATCACTGATTATTTTCCCATTGTGCACTATGTGGTGAGCGCCTGTAGTGAACAGGAAGTGTGTGAGGATGTGACCTCACGGTAACATCAGTGTTAGGACACACACTGCATTTATACTCTTCATTTTTAAAGAATGTACTCATAAAATATGTGAAACCAATGTCTCGCATAATATTTATTCAGACCGCTCCCTTCATCGAATGACGGAAATATGTTTTAGGGAAGAAAGGAAGATTCTGGAAGGTGTGTGTTGATGGTGCAGTAGAACATGGGATATTAAACAGGGAGTTGGGTTTTGTTCCGCCTCAAATATGTAAATATTAAATATTCAGATAGTGTATGAACAGAAAGATTCTCACTGACAGTCATGGGGTGTGTAGGAATTTAATCCTGTAGCGTTTACGGTCGGCTCCGGAATTATTGGCTCCCCTGTTAAACGCAAAGGGGAGAAAAGGCTTATAAATAATAAAATATTAGAACAAATAAGAACCTATAATTGAAGTAATAAATTATGCAAGGAAGAGGAGGAGAGAAGGGAAATAAAGAACAGGAGAAGAGGGGAAAATAGAAGAGGAGGAGAGAAGAGGAAGAGAGAAGAGGTAGAGAGGAAGAGGAGAAGAGAAAAGGAGGAGAGAAGAGGGGAGAAGAGCAGGAGAGAAGAGGAAAGGAGGAGCAGAGAAAAGGAGAAGAGGATTAGAAGAGGAGAGGAGGAGAAGAGGAGGAGGAGAAAAGGAGGCGAACAGGAAGAGATAAGAGGAGGAGAAGAGGAGGAGAAGAATAGGAGGAGAAGAGGAGGAGAGAAGAGGAGAGAAAGAGAAGGGGAGAGGAGGAGAGAAGAGGAGGAGAATAGGAGTAGAGAAGAGGAGGAGAGGAGGAGGAAAGAAGAGGAGAGAAGAGGAAGAGGACAGGAGAGTGGGAGACGGAGAGGAGAAGAGGAGGAGAAAAGGAGGAGAGAAGAGGAGGAGAGGAGGAGAGAAAAGGGGGAGAGGGGAGGAGAAGAGGAGGAGCAAAGAGGAGAGAAGAGGAGGAGAGAAGAGGAGAAGATGAGGAGAGGAGGAGAAGAGAAGTGGAGGAGAGAAGAGGAGAGAAGGAGGAGAGGAGAAGGGGAGAGAAGAGGAGGAGAAGAAGAGGAGAGAAGAGGAGAGAAGAGGGGGATAGAAGAGGAGGAGAGAAGAGAAGAGGAGAGGAGAAGAAGAGGAGAGAAGAGGGGGAGGAGATGAGGAGAAGAGGAGGAGAGAAGAGGAGAAAAGAGGAGGAGAAGAGGAGAGAAGAGGAGGAGAAGAGGAGGAGAGAAGAGGAGAGAAGATGGGGAGAGGGGAAGGAGAACAGGAGGAGAGAAGAGAAGAGGAGAAGAGAAAGAGAGAAGAGGACAGAAAAGGAGGAGAAGAATAGGAGAGAAGAGGAGTAGAAGTGGAGGAGAGAAGAGGAGAGAAGAGGAGGAAAAGAAGAGGATAGAAGATGAGGAGAGAAGAGGAGATAAGAGGGAGAGGAGATGACGAGAAGAGGAGGAGAGAAGAGGAGGAGGAGAGGAGAAAAAGGAAGAGAAGAGGAGGAGAGAAGAGGAGAGAAGATGGGGAGAGGGGGAGAAGAACAGGAGGAGAGAAGAGAAGAGGAGGAGAAGAGGAGGAGAGAAGAGGAGGAGAAAAGGAGAAGAACAAGAGGAGAAGATGATGAGAAGTGGAGAGGAGTAGAGAAGAGGATGAGAGAAGGAGGAGAAAAGAGTAGGAGAGAAGAGGAGGAGAAGAGGAGGAGAGAAGGGGAGAGAAGAGGAGGAAAGAAGAGGAGGAGAGAAGAGGAGGAGAGAAGAGGAGAAGAGGAGGAGAGAAGAGGAGAAGAGAAGAGGAGAAGAGGAGCAAAGAAGATGAGAAGAGGAGGAGAGAAGAGGAGAGAAGAGGAGGAGAAGAGGATGAGAGAAGAGGAGAGAAGAGGAGGAGAGAAGGGGAGAGAAGAGGAGAGAAGAGGAGGAGAGAAGGAGAGAAGAGGAGGAGAGAAGAGGAGGAGAGAAGAGGAGAGAAAATGAGAGAAGAGGAGGAGAGAGGAGTAGAGAAGAGGAAAGAAGAGGAGGAGAGAGGAGGAGAGAAGAAGAGAGAATAGGAGGAGAGAAGAGGAGAGAAGAGGAGGAGAGAAGAGGAGGAGAAGAGGAGGAGAGAAGGGGAGGAGAAGAGGAGGAGAGAAGAGGAGGAGGAGAAGAGTAGATAGAAGAGGATGAAAAGAGGAGGAGAGAAGGAGGAGCGGAGAAGAGGGGAAAGGGGGAGAGGGGAGGAGAAGAGGAGGAGAGGGGGAGGAGAGAAGAGGAGAGAAAACGAGAGAAGAGGAGAGGAGGAGAGGGGGAGGAGAGAAGAGGAGGATAGAAGAGGAGAGAAGAAGAGAAGAGAGAAGAGGAGAGAAGAGGAGAGAAGAGGAGGAGAGAAGAGAAGAGGAGAGAAGAAGAGGAGAGAAGAGGAGGAGAGAAGAGGAGAAGAGAAGAGGAGAGAAGAGGAGGAGAGAAGAGGAGGAAAGAAGAGGAGGAGAGAAGAGGAGGAGAGAAGGAGAGAAGAGGAGGAGAGAAGAGGAGGAGAGAAGAGGAGAGAAAAGGAGAGAAGAGGAGTAGAGAGGAGTAGAGAAGAGGAAAGAAGAGGAGGAGAGAGGAGGAGAGAAGAGGAGAGAAGAGGAGGAGAGAAGAGGAGAGAAGAGAAGGAGAGAAGGGAAGAGAAGAGGAGGAGAGAAAAGGAGAGAAGAGGAGGAGAGAAGAGGAGAGAAGAGGAGGAGAAGAGGAGGAGAGAAGTGGAGAGAAGAGGAGGACAGAAGGGGAGAGAAGATGAGGAGAGAAAAGGAGAGAAGAGGAGAGAAGAGGAGGAGAGAAGAGGAGAGAAAAGGAGGAGAGAAGAGGAGAAGAGGAGAAGAGGAGGAAAAAAGAGGAGGAGAGAAGAGGAGAAGAGGGGGTGAGAAGAGGAGAAGAGGAGGAGAGAAGAGGAGGAGAAGAGGATGAGAGAAGAGGAGAGAAGAGGAGGAGAGAAGTGGAGTGAAGAGGAGAGAAGAGGAGAGAAGAGGAGAGAAGAGGAGGAGAGAAAAGGAGGAGAGAAGAGGAGAGAAGAGGAGGAGAGAAGAGGAGGAGAGAAGAGGAGAGAAGAGGAGGAGAAGAGGATGAGAGAAGAGGAGAGAAGAGGAGGAGAGAAGTGGAGTGAAGAGAAGAGGAGAGAAGAGGAGAGGAGGAGAGAAGAGGAGAGAAGAGGAGAGAAGAAGAGGAGAGAAGAGGAGGAGAGAAGAGGAGAGAAGAGGAGAAGAGAAGAGGAGAGAAGAGGAGCAGAGAAGTGGAGAGAAGAGGAGGACAGAAGGGGAGAGAAGATGAGGAGAGTAAAGGAGAGAAGAGGAGAGAAGAGGAGGAGAGAAGAGGAATAGAGAAGAGGAGAAGAGGAGGAGAGAAGAGGCGAGAAGAGGAGAGAAGAGGAGAGAAGAGGAAGAGAGAAGAGGAGAGAAGAGGAGGAGAGAAGGAGAGAAGGGAAGAGAAGAGGAGAAGAGAAGAGGAGAGAAGAGGAGGAAAGAAGAGAAGGAGAGAAGAGGAGAGATGAGGAGGAGAGAAGAGGAGGAGAGAAGATGAGAGAAGAGGAGAGAGGAGGAGAGAAGAGGAGGAGAGAAGAGGAGGAGAGAAGGAGAGAAGAGGAGGAGAGAAGAGGAGAGAAGAGGAGGAGAGAAGAGGAGAAGAGAAGTGGAGAGAAGAGGAGGACAGAAGGGGAGAGAAGATGAGGAGAGAAAAGGAGAGAAGAGGAGAGAAGAGGAGGAGAGAAGAGGACGAGACAAAAGGAGAGAAGAGGAGTAGAGAGGAGGAGAGAAGAGGCGAGAAGAGGAGAGAGGAGGAGAGAAGAGGAGAGAATAGGAGGAGAGAAGAGGAGGAGAGAAGAGGAGAAGAGGAGGAGAGAAGAGGAGAGAAGAGGAGGAGAAGAGGATGAGAGAAGAGGAGAGAAGAGGAGGAGAGAAGAGGAGAGAGAAGAGGACGAGAGAAGTGGAGAGAAGAGGAGAGAAGAGGAGGAGAGAAAAGGAGAGAAGAGGAGGAGAATAAGAGGAGAGAAGAGGAGGAGAGAAGAGGAGAAGAGGAGAGAAGAGGAGAAGAGGAGCAAAGAAGAGGAGAGAAGAGAAGTGGAGGAGAAGAGAAGTGGAGAGAAGAGGAGGACAGAAGGGGAGAGAAGATGATGAGAGTAAAGGAGAGAAGAGGAGAGAAGAGGAGGAGAGAAGAGGAGAGAAGAGTAGGAGAGAAGAGGAGGAGAGAAAATGAGAGAAGAGGAGGAGAGAGGAGGAGAGAAGAGGAAAGAAGAGGAGGAGAGAGGAGGAAAGAAGAGGAGAGAAGAGGAGGAGAGAAAAGGAGAGAAGAGGAGGACAGAAGGGGAGAGAAGATGAGGAGAGAAAAGGAGAGAGGAGGAGAAAAGAGAGGGGAGAGAAGAGGAGAAGAGGAGAGAAGAGAAGAGGAGAGAAGAGGAGAGAAGAGGAGGAGAGAAGAGGAGAGAAGAGAAGGAGAGAAGGGAAGAGAAGAGGAGGAGAGAAAAGGAGAGAAGAGGAGGAGAGAAGAGGAGTGAAGAGGAGAGAAGAGGAGAGAAGAGGAGAGAAGAAGAGGAGAAGAGGAGGAGAGAAGAGGAGAAGAGAAGAGGAGAGAAGAGGAGGAGAGAAGAGGAGGAGAGAAGAGGAGAAGAGGGGGTGAGAAGAGGAGAAGAGGAGGAGAGAAGAGGAGAAAAGAGGAGAGAAGAGGAGAGAAGAGGAGGAGAAGAGGAGAGAAGAGGAGGAGAGAGGAGGAGAGAAGAGGAGAGAAAAGGAGGAGAGAAGAGGAGAGAAGAGGAGGAGAGAAGAGGAGAAGAGAAGAGGAGAGAAGAGGAGAAGAGGAGGAAAGAAGAGGAGAGAAGAGAAGTGGACAGAAGAGAAGGGGAGAGAAGAGGAGGAGAGAAGATGAGAAGATAAGAGGAGAGAAGAGAAGTAAAGAGAAGACAAGGGGAGAGATGAGGAGGAAAGAAGAGAAGGAGAGAAGACGATGAGAGAAGAGGAGGAGAGAAGGGGAGAGGAGAGGAGAGGAGGAGAGAAGGAGAGAAGAGGAGGAGAGAAGAGGAGAGAAGAGAAGGAGAGAAGGGAAGAGAAGAGGAGGAGAGAAAAGCAGAGAAGAGGAGAGAAGAGGAGGAATAAAGAGGAGAAGAGAAAAGGAGGAAAGAAGAGGAGGAGAGAAGAGGAGAGAAGAGGAGGAAAGAAGAGGAGAGAAGAGGAGGAAAGAGAAGACGAGAGAAGAGAGAGAAGAGGAGAGAAGAGAAGGAGACAAAAGGAGAGAAAAGGAGTAGAGAGGAGGAGAGAAGAGGAAAGAAGAGGAGGAGAGAGGAGGAGAGAAGAGGAAAGAAGAGGAGGAGAGAGGAGGAGAGAAGAGGAGAGAATAGGAGGAGAGAAGAGGAGAGAAGAGGAGAGAAGAGGAGGAGAGAAAAGGAGAGAAGAGGAGGAGAGAAAAGGAGAGAAGAGGAGGAGAGAAGAGGAGAGAAGAGGAGAGAAGAGGAGTGAAGAGGAGGAGAGAAAAGGAGAGAAGAGGAGAGAATAAGAGGAGAGAAGAGGAGGAGAGAAGAGGAGAAGAGGAGAGAAGAGGAGAAGAGGAGCAAAGAAGAGGAGAGAAGAGAAGAGGAAGAGAGAAGAGGAGAGAAGAGGAGGAGAGAAGAGGAGAGAAGAGAAGGAGAGAAGGGAAGAGAAGAGGAGGAGAGAAAAGGAGAGAAGAGGAGGAGAGAAGAGGACGAGAGAAGTGG
>JAFFST010052044.1:19438-21938 GCA_022414735.1 Noturus placidus
AGGGTTCAGTGTCTTGCCCAAGGACACTTCGGCATGGGATCACCCAGGCCGGAATTCGAACCACCAACCCCACGATTAGCGGATTAGTAGACAACCCACTCTACCGACTGAGCCACAGCCGCCTATCATGTTGGAGGCAGGACACTTCGGATTCTAGAGAGCATTCGATTTGACAGAAAATCTGAAGTACAGAATGATGTCATCAAGATGGTTGATCCGTATCGGTGGTAGAGAGAGAGAGTGTGTAAATTGTGAATGCCTATATCAGGGGTATCCAATCTTATCCGGAAAGGGCCAGTGTGGGTGCAGGTCTTCATTCTAACCAAGCAGAAGCCACACCTTTGTCTATTGAAAGCCATGATCACATGATTAAACAGGTGGATTCAGGTGTGGCTCCTGCTTGGTTGGAATGAAAACCTGCACCCACACCGGCCCTTTCCGGATAAGATTGGACACCCCTGGCCTATATCTTCTAAATGCGAAGTTTTTAAGTGTTTTGGAGCACACTAGCTTATAGATAACCTTAAGACGAACACATTCGTACTAAAAGTCACAAAACTTCCATTTTGATTTCATGAGGTCTTTAATAGTGTGTTGAACCCTCGACATGCGAGTTCCTGACCTAAAGAATGGCACATGAATGACCCTTTAAGCTGCATTTACAAACTTACAAAGTTGATCGCCTAGTTTCCTATTTTATTACCAACTTTTACCCTTATTTAAAATCAACAGATAGTTTTATTTGTTATTACCCACATTTATTTAGTTGTTATTTAGTTGTTATTACCGACTGCACCACAGGATAATAGTGATGCAGTGGGATATAGCACTTGCTTCGTCTCGACCTAAAGAGAGCGATGCGGCGGCGCTTTAGTCCTTTAGTGTCTAGCCTTTAACCCACATGTTATTATTAACCTTTTAATATGAGACTGGTTCTCTGCTATGGAGCTGTTGTTTTCTCTTCTGGAGCTGGGGTTCTCCGTTCTGGAGCTGGGGTTCTCCTTTCTGAGGCTGTGGTTCTTCGTTCTGGAGGTGTGGTTCTGCGTTCTGGAGCCGTGGTTCTGCGTTCTGGAGCTGTGGATCTGTGTTTCTGAGCTGTGGATCTGTGTTTCTGAGCTGTGGATCTCTGTTTCTGAGCTGTGGATCTCTGCTTTGGAGCTGTGGATCTCTGCTTTGGAGCTGTGGATCTCTGTTTCTGAGCTGTGGATCTCTGCTTTGGAGCTGTGGATCTCTGTTTCTGAGCTGTGGATCTCTGCTTTGGAGCTGTGGATCTCTGTTTCTGAGCTGTGGATCTCTGTTCTGGACCTGTGCTCCTGTACTGATGTAAGCAGTGCTGATGCTCCAGTATTTCCCACCTCCTGGTTCTGAGTTGTATTACTTGTTGACATGTGTTTCTCCATCAGCTGCAGTCTTTTCCTCAGGAAGTCGATCTCATGTTGACCTCGGCTCACCTCAGACAGCAGGATTTTACATTCCAGCTCCACAAGTTGACTGATCTCTAACACCGCCGTTTTGGCCAATGTTTCCATAATATCAGCTAACCGAGTCTGAAAAGCAGAAAGAGGCGTCAACATCTTTTATTCCCTCAATATATAGAGGTAAAGACTAAAACAAAGCCGCTTATCCGCGTGCGAAAGCCTCTAAAACATGTTATGTGCTGTAAAGTAAAGTTCTGCATATGCTGCTTGCCCTCAGCTCGTGACTACCATGTCGGAAAACAAGGGAGATCATGTGGAGGCGATGGGTGCAGGGTTGCCAGGTCACAAGAAAAAATACGATTAGTCAGTCCATTACATTGAAAACTAGGATTGTTTTTTAGACACCTCCTAATGCTTGACGTGGAGATATATAAAATAATTAATTTTGTCCAATTTGGCAACCCGGTGTCGCAGGGCTTTAAAAAAAATGTTTTGGTGGTCACTTCGTGTGTTTTCAGTTTTACTGCCATCTATTGAAATGGAGCTAAATTAAAAATAAATAAATAAATAAATAAATAAATAAATAATAAAAATAATAATAATAATAATAATAATAATAGAAATAGAAATGCAACTATATGCATCCTGTTCATGTGTGGAACGTCTCCACTTTTACATGATTCACCTTTAACATTAAAACAAACACAACTTTGACATTAAATAAAGTTAAACAAACATAACAATTCATACAATTCATTTAATCTAAAAAAAATGTTGCGTGTATATATAACTATAATTTTAATAAAAGTCTGGAAATATGCTGTTATGGTAGAACACTATATGACTGACAGTAAGTGAACATCTGACCTTCACATCTGACCTACTACTACCACTACTACTATTACTACTACCACTACTACTACTACTATTAATACTACTACCACTACTATTACTGCTACCAGTACTACTACCACCACTACTACTGCTGCTACTACTACTACTACTACTGCTACTACTACCACCACTACTACTACTACTACTACTACTACTACTACCACTACTACTGCTGCTACTACTACTAC
>JAFFST010052044.1:26938-30608 GCA_022414735.1 Noturus placidus
CCAAATTTATTGGATATTTCAAACTTTTTCAACAAATAAAAAACTGAAAAATTGGGCGTGCAAAATTATTCAGCCCCCTTTAGTTAATACTTTGTAGCACCACCTTTTGCTGCGATTACAGCTGTAAGTCGCTTGGGGTATGTCTCTATCAGATTTGCACATCGAGAGACTGAAATTTTTGCCCATTCCTCCTTGCAAAACAGCTCGAGCTCAGTGAGTCGAACAGTTCAAGGGGGCCGAATACTTTCGCAAGGCACTGTAGCTGCTATAACATAAGTGAGAACAGGAACTAACTTGTTTCAGGGACATTTTACATTGCTATATGTAACGTTATGTCATTCCTTGGCCAGTTGCTTTGGTATTAGAGGAACTTCCTCTAATACCAAACTTTCTGGTGGTAAAGGTTACTCGGCTTGTGGTTGGGCTGCGTTACGCCACCCTGTTGTTGATTACTTTCCCACATCCCAGAGTGTTTTATACTTTACTTATTGGCACACAGGGACAATGTGAATAGTTGTCCTGTAGGAATTTGGCTATGATTTTAAATAAACATAAGATAGATATTATTTATTGTCTCCTTCAGTCTGTATGAATTGCACAGGAGTAAATAACCATTCAGAGATGTGATGTGGTCATAGCTGGGGTGGCAAGGCTTATTTTAGCCATCCCGTGCCATCCATAATTACCACACCCCTGCTGCACACCTAACATGACATAAAACTATTCTGCACTTTATTCTTATTGGTCTCAAATCTGAGGTTATTTTACACTCGTCTTCTCCTTGCTGTGATCCTAGGGGACGATGTCAGGAAGAAGAGTGGTGGCGTTTGTTTCAGCAGCCGAGCTTGGCCCCGCTCTGGCCCATCTCATAGCGTCTCGGGCTGAGAAGACACTCGGCAACGGCGCTGGCTCGTTTTCCCTCGGTCTTTCTGGAGGAAGTCTGGTGTCCATCTTGAGTAAGGAACTGCCTGTCGTGCCGAACCTGGACTGCAAGCGGTGGCTGGTGGGCTTCTGCGACGAGCGGCTGGTTCCTTTCCATGATCCCGAGAGCACTTATGGACTTTACAAGGTAAATGGAAGCGTGTGCTGATGTACAGTAATCTGTCAGAGCCTCATGGTTGAGCCTCCAGGTAGGGCCTGCAAATTTAGCCTGATTATTACTTTTGTATAACGATTTTAATTGCATTTTATCTTGATTTTATCACACTCATGATATATGAGTGTAATAATAATAATAATAATAATAATAATAATAGTAATAATCAAGCAACTTATTAAAAACAGAATGTATAAAAATTGACCGTGTATGTATATTTAAATTGCATTTTCATCTAACTGTCGAAAAAGAATCACACACAGGTTATAGAACGATAAACAATGTAGTCCAGTTTTTTAAAACTATATAAATAAATAATGTATAACGGCAAAAACAGAGGAAATCCTTGTTATTTACAACACAACTACAGCTTCCTGTTACACCACAAAACATAGACAAAACGTTGGAAGGGTTCAAATGACCGGTAATGTCGCAGCAATTAATGGTGAAATGGTTTGCAGATGCCTTCTGTACATACAGTTGAAAGCAAAAGTTTGTATACCCTTTGGATCAAACGACGACAATGTTCCTTCATAGTTAATAAATAAGCGGAAAAATGGCTAAATCATTTATAAGGTTTTCATAATGAAAAAAACAATTTGAAATCAGTATCTTTGTATTGAATAAAGAAATCTATAAACGTATATGCCCACTCTTTGCCCTGAGTGAGATATCATATTATGATATATCATATTATATATTGCACATATAATAGTGGACTTTAGCTATTAATCACAATCAGCACAAATAGATCTGATTTTGCGTTCATGTAAGAATTGTGACAAGCCTGATGGAGGCAACATGTCATCACTAATCCATCCATGACTTCTTCCGTTCTTCAGAACCAGTTGTTTTCAAAGATTAACATTCCAGACGACAGAGTTTTGACGATCGAGCCATCTTTACCAGTGCAGGAGTGCGCCGAGGATTACGCCAACAAGCTGAGTAAGGTACACCGATTAAAACCATACACATTTCCAGCACGTGTTTTACGTTTAGCCAACTCTGCCCGTCTGATTTTTACATCTCCTCACGTCTCCGCAGGCGTTCGACACGCAGCAGACGCCGGTGTTTGATATGTTGCTGCTTGGAATGGGACCTGACGGACACACGTGCTCTCTCTTCCCAGACCACCCGTTATTACAGGTGAGACCTGAATGCTAAGACATTTATGTACAGAGTTTTCTCATGGCTCTGTGAGACCCTGTATGAGACCTTGACTAGAATTCGGTGACTTTCCAGTGTCAGTTACCCTCCGTCGTGCAAAATACCACCTGTCCTGACATACGGCGGCTGTGGCTCAGTCGGTAGAGCGGGTTGTCCACTAATCCACTAATCGTAGGGTTGGTGGTTCGAATCCCGGCCCGGGTGATCCCATGCCGAAGTGTCCTTGGGCAAGACACTGAACCCTAAGTTGCCCCCGATGGCAAGCTAGCACCTTGCATGCAGCTCTGCTACCATTGGTGTGTGAGTGTGTCTCATTTGTAAGTCGCTTTGGATAAAAGCGTCTGCTAAATGAATAAATGTAAATGTAAATAAAATCCCCACAAAACCAGCACGGACATAATGATAACGTATAGAAGTCTTTAGTTCACAAGCCAGCTAATGGAACTAGCTAATCACTAGCTAACATTAGAGAGATGGACAATACAACAAAGCCTACAGCTTACCAAAAGACCTCAAACCACCTAACAGTAAGGTTATGAAAATGTTACCAGTGCATTTACAAGATCTTATTATATAAGAAAGAGTTTGAATCAGCGTCACGTGTGGAAGTGAGTAAACATTAACAACTTACAGAATGTTACCAAGCCAGGACCGGAAACTTTGCATGCTACATAAGACGCTGTTGTAATAAGATGGCTATAGTTAACGTTAAATAGCACCTCATTTATTGGGTTCTACATTTTAACGCTATCGAACTTGGGCTTATATCGATACTGGCTGATACTTGAGGTATACTTGAGGTGGGGCGGCTGTGGCTCAGTCGGTAGAGCGGGTTGTCCACTAATCCACTAACCGTGGGGTTGGCGGTTCGAATCCCGGCCCGGGTGATCCCATGCCGAAGTGTCCTTGGGCAAGACACTGAACCCTAAGTTGCCTCCGATGGCAAGCTAGCACCTTGCATGCAGCTCTGCTACCATTGGTGTGTGAGTGTGTCTCATTAGTAAGTCGCTTGTAAATGTAAAAATGATATTTCTGTAAAGCTGCTTTGAGACAATGTACCATTGTAAAAAAGCGCTATACAAATTGATAAATTAATTATTATTATTATTATTATTATGAGTATCGGTACTGAAACACACAAATTAGCATTGTGCCGTTTCTACTGATTGTGTATTATTAAAACTCTTTAAGATTAACACATGAATAGTGAGTCGAGGAAGTTATATCTTGTCTCAGCACTTATTTGAAGGGTGTCATTATTAATGAACATCAAGTCCTGCACATTCAGCATGAGCTAGGTGACTAACTCATATTTCATCGATGTGATCCACAAAGCATTTCGGCAGAAGTAGTGGGGTAGTTTGCCATTGCTTTCCCCACCCCTCCCTATTTATCCGGGCTTGGGAC
>JAFFST010052044.1:44420-56550 GCA_022414735.1 Noturus placidus
TATATATATATATATATATATATATATATATAAAAAAATGCGTGTATTTGATTTTTTTATTATAATTTTATACACCCACACATTTTCACATCTCCTCTATCAGGTGGTCGACTGTGACAATCTCCTGATCAATCGAGATGTGTTGTGGAAGCTCATCAGGGAGAATAAGACCATCGTTGCCCCGATGCTGGAGTCTCGAGCAGCTTATTCCAACTTCTGGTGTGGGATGACCTCTCAGGTGTGTATGCGTATTAAAACATGGCTTTATTTGCTGTACTTTGCTTGAACAGACAAGAGTTCTGACTCTTCAGGGTAATTCGCAGTACCACAATCTGATCACAAATCGATTTTCTGTTCATCTTAAATTGTCCAGATGTTTTTAATTAGTATAGTCGATTTTATTACCGTAGCTTTAATTTGAATTTCTCCTTTAAGTAAATAGATTTTTCTAAATTATCTATCTATTTATTTATTTATTTATTTACTCGCTTGCTTGCTTACTTATTTATGTTTTTAATAATAAAAGGTAAATTCAAAGGCAAAAAATAATGTACGATTATATTAAATATGTTAAATTTTTAATATTATATAATAGTTAATATTGAAACGTTTTATTAAAAAAACATTTTTTTAGGCTGCGTGATCATTGTGCTGCTCAATATAGGAAAACGCCTCTGATTAAACGTCATTCATTTAATTGGTTCAATTGGGGATTTGGCGATTTTCTTTTTTTTATTTATTTTTTTATTGTTTTTAGCGAATATCAGCGCAGAGTGAAGCGCTATTGACGATGTGAGTCATCATTAATATTCATATGAAAGTTTCACAGGAATTTCATAGCCTGTATGTCAATTTTAACATTTACGCATAAAGCAATACATCGTTGCAGAACTACGATATAGAAAAAAAAAAAACCGGACTATTTCCCGTGTTGTTCCAGTTAACGTAGCATAATTCTGTGTTCCCGAAGGGTTACTATAAGCGCACGCCGGCGTATATACCGATACGCAAGCAGGTGAGGAAAGGCTGCTTCGCCGTGCCCATGGTTCACTCCACCTTCCTCATGGATCTGCGCAAAGAAGCGTCCAGACTCCTGGCGTTTCACCCTCCGCACGTTGACTACAGCTGGGCTTTCGACGACATCATAGTGTTCGCCTTCTCAGCCCGAATGGCAGGCGAGTACCTTCCTAACACATTTAACACGTTTCTAATCCTAGCAGCACACAAATCGGTTTTCACCCGTTCAGAATAATGATACTCTTTTTGTTCTTTTGTCCTGTCCAGAGGTGCAGATGTTCGTGTGTAACAAAGAGACGTACGGGTTTTCGCCCGTTCCCCTCCGCTCCCACAATACACTTCAGGACGAAGCCGACAGCTTCCTTCACACTGTCCTGGAGGTCAATGGTGAGTTTTCTGCCTGTGTCTGTGCGTTATTCAAATATCTGGGAAAGCCACATTTTTCTTCATGTCAGTAGATGTTAATTAACGATGAAATGAAACAGCAATGAAAGTGCGTTTATCGTGTTTAGTTTCCTGTTGTATATTATGCACAGATATACACAGTTCTCTCGGTTTCATTTGAAGCTAACGACACACCGCAAATCTATCCCGACGACTTTCCCCTGGCAGAAAATCTCAAGTTATGACGCTCTGACAAGGTTCTGGAGACTCCTTCCAGAAAAAAAAACACGTCAGCGTATCAACGTTTATACGTTCTTCCTTTATTTATCCATTTATTATTCGTCTTGGATTATGTAGCGCGTCCGTCCTATAAGTCTCCGTGGACATGAGCTCTTACTGTAGAAATGATGACGTGTTCGAATGACTACACGAATATAAATGTGGGATTCGAATTCCAGCCTCTTGTGAAAGCCGCCTGAGGAAATGTATACATAGCTGGGTTTTTTTTTTTTTGGCAGCACGACTGGATTGTAACGTTACGTGTGGAAATTCCACATTTATATCGTAACCAAATCTCAAAGCAGGTAGCTTAGTGGTTAGCACGTTGGCCTGACACCTCCAGGGTCCGTGGTTCGAGTCCCGCCAGGGCCATGAGTGCGGAGTTTGCATGTTTCCTCAGGGTACTCCAGTTTCCTCCCCCAGTCCAAAGACATGCATGTTAGGCTGATTGGCGTGTCTAAAGTGTCCGTAGTGTATGAATGGGTGTGTGAGTGTGTATGTGATTGTACCCTGTGATGGACTGGCACTCTGTCCAGGGTGTAACCCCGCCTTGTGCCCGATGCCTCCTGGGATAGGCTCCAGGTTCCCCCGTGACCCTGATAAAGGAGTAAGCGGTAGGATTGGATGGATGGAAATCTCAAAGCCATGCTCCCTTTGAAGCAGTTTTATTGTAGTAAAGGCTATGTGCAATGGACTGCAGTGTTTTTCTGTTTGTTTGGGGGTTTTGTTTTTTCCTGACAATATAATAAAATCATTTTTTAAAAATATTTAACTACTATCTCTTGGATCTTTTGTCTTGCCTACTCTAACTGTCTCGCTTCTGTGCTCATGTAGTGCGATATCCCCCTGTCGAGCCCTCCAGGTACCTCCCCTCTCCCGTCAGACGGCCCGATAAGCTGGGCTTCGATGAGGTACGATGTGTGTATCTACTTGAGAACTCCCATCAGGTATCCATTAGGAACTGAAACCTCTACATAAATCGATGTGTGTTTGTGTGTCGAACGTACGCAGGTGTTCATGATAAACCTGCAGCGTCGGTCCGATCGGCGCGACCGCATGCTCAGAGCGCTCCGCATGCAGGGGATCGACTGCAAGGTCACGGCTGCTGTCGATGGCAAGTACGTTGGTTTTGACGGCGTCCTTCGAACAGCATGTTACCAAAGCACTAAATTAAATTTTCCATCATTTTATTTATATATATATTTATTTATTTATTTATTTTCTTAGTGCTTCTGTACAAATCTGATTCAGGAAAAATTTGACAAGTCACCTAGAAAGCGCCAATCATACGATCGGTCCAATCACGTCCAAGATAAGACGATGACGACATGGATCCTGGAACCTGAAATCTGTGTGCCATAGTAGTTAGCTAGCTAACAAACTCAAGACTGTGTTAACTAGCTGTCTAGCTAATGAGGATAGTAGACGGGAATAGGGGTAGTTCTAGTTTCCATATTGGTGCATATTTATAGATCAGGAGACATTCAGAGAGTATGGGAGTTCCTGGCAAGTTGCCTGAGCCAGCAGGAGGGAAGGTTCTAAATGACACCTTGCTCCTACATTTATTGTATTATAATTTTGACGTTTTTCCTCAGAGCCATGAACGTGAGTGAGATCCACAGTATGGGGATCCACATGCTTCCAGGCTACAGCGACCCCTACCACGGCCGGCCTCTGACGAAAGGAGAGCTGGGCTGCTTCCTGTCTCACTATAACATTTGGAAAGAGGTAAAAGGATTCTGTATGTGACTGCACGTTGTCCTGTGTGAAGCGCTGATCAATTAAACGCCGGGTATCGTCCGACAGATAGCCGAGCGTGGCCTGAAGACCTCCCTGGTGATCGAAGACGATCTGCGGTTTGAGATTTTCTTCAAGCGGCGCCTGAACAACCTGATGAGCGAGGTGGAGAGAGAGGGGCTCGACTGGGACCTGATGTGAGATGAATGCTTTTTCCAGAAGCACTCACAGGTACTCGGGGGGGGGTGTTCGTTTGTTTCCTTATTTTTATTTATTTATTTATTTATTTTATCCCAGTTACATCGGGAGAAAGAGGATGCAGGTGGACCATCCAGAGAAAGCCGTGCCGAATATACGCAGCCTCGTGGAGGCGGACTATTCTTATTGGACGCTGGGTTACATGATGTCATTACAAGGAGCCAAAAAGCTGCTGAAGGCAGAACCGCTGAGCAAGATGCTGCCTGTGGATGAATTTCTTCCTGTCATGTTCAATAAACATCCTGTGTGAGTTCCATAGCACACGCACACACATCGTCAACACTGTGTTCTCAGGAAGTGTTCACTTGTGAAGGAAAAATGTGAGATGTACATCACAGTCTACATAATTTGTATCTTTTGTTTTAAACGGATTTTATTATGCTAGCCAGCATGAGCTAATATAACAGGAATTCTGGGAGTCATGTCAGCTTTTTCTGGAAATTTTCAAACCTTCATAATCCTCACAGCTAACTCTAGCTAGCAAGCTAACATAAGATAACCTGACATTCTGGATTTTGTCAGAATTCACGTTCATAATCTTCACTATTAACGCTAGCATCTTAACTAGCATCGACTAAACTGAGTCAAAATTTCTGAAAGGATTTCAAAATCATAGTTATACATCTTTATAATCTTTACTGCTAACGCCAGCCCACTGTCTAGGATCAGCTAATCTGGGAGAATTACATGTTTGTGACATAAATGACCGCAATTACGGCTAGCTGGCTAATATAAGCTAACCTGACAGGATTTATGCGGCATTTAAATCCCTATTAAAATGGCTTGCTGTATACATGGAGGCTAATAATCTGCGTGGCTAGCTAACATGCGCTAATCTGAAATGATTTCTGAGAGAAAGCCGTGTACATGCAGTAAATGTTCATAATCGTCACAAGTAATCCACAGGTACTAGATTACTGGAATACATTTCTGAGAGGAATTTTATTCAAATGGGGTGAATTTATGATTATTTTGTTTTTAATCTGTTCCGTTAAACATAATTGGACAAAAAAGAGGGAGGTTCGACTGTCTGTAGGATCGTTTGGTCCAAATTTTGCAGATAAAATAGCACAGATACAATGTCTGGAAACCACACACGCAAGTCTTCTGTTAATTAGCTACATTAGCCTTGTAGCTTTAGAGCAAAACTGAAAAGAATAAATAAAGAAATAAAAAAGCAAACATGCTAGCTGCTCAGTTGTATTTGAGTGAATAAAGGAAATCGTGTACGTTTGGATTTTCATCTCGCGGTTCTCTCGTCTTGCAGCTCAGACTACATGGAGCAGTTCGAGACGCGAGACCTGAAGGCGTTCTCGGCCGAGCCCCTGCTCGTCTTCCCCACTCACTACACGGGCGAACCGGGCTACATCAGCGACACGGAGACGTCCACGGTGTGGGACAACGAAGGCATGCGCACAGACTGGGACAGAAAACGCTCACGGAAAACCCACGAGCAGGACGAGATCAGCACGGAGGCGAAGAACTCCGACGTGCTGCAGTCTCCTCTGGACAGCACGGCGAGGGACGAGTTGTGAGCCACGCTCGGCCCCAGACGCTCCATCCGGAAAGAGGGAGGGAGGAAAAT
Organism: Noturus placidus; assembly: GCA_022414735.1. NCBI lineage: Eukaryota > Metazoa > Chordata > Actinopteri > Siluriformes > Ictaluridae > Noturus > Noturus placidus. The sequence continues at coordinate 49,681 of JAFFST010052044.1, forward strand.
CTCAGAAGAATCCGTTTTTTTTTACTTTACCACACTGTTTGTGCCTTTTGACTGACCAAAGAAAGACTTTTTTTTTTTTTTTCTTCCCAAGTGTTCGGTTAACATTTAAACCTCTGTGTAGATGATCATGTGACTCTGTGATTTAAGCAATCTGTTTCCTTTGATGCTTTTCCTGCCTGCTGTAGTCCCCTTATTTCAGTCCTAAGTATGATGAGACACGTCGTAGAGTTGGTTCATTCGGCACGGTTAGGTTCCATTACTATTAATAATTGTTTTGTTTTTTAGTGCATGATGATAAATCTGTTAATTTTTAATACTGTATTGTCCATCTATGCATCCACAGGAGGAAAGCATGTTCGTCATCACATTTTACATCTCATCACTATCTGTACAAATGTATCGTCATGAAAACGCCACAAAATGTCCATCGTGAGAAGAGGCTGTAGTACGTGCACTTGTTTATTTGGGGGGGGGTTTACAGGTTAAATGAGCTGATTGAAAAAGTCCAAGAAGCAAACTGTAACTGAAGCGATCACATTGAGTCACAAGAGTTGTGTACCTGATATGCCTTACAAATGTAAATGAAATAACACTCCAAATCGACACGGAAACACTGTGTTGTGGCCTTGAACGAGGAACACGATGTGTCGACAGTTGTATTGTAGTTCTTGAGGTTTACAGGTTTATTTTATTCAGGGGTTTAGTCCCAGAGGCAATTGAAGTAATCATACAAAACAATTGGGTCATCAATTTTAAACGCTGACCATCTGTATTCCCGCGCATCCATATGAATCAATCAAGTGGCAGCAGCACAATGCATAAAATCATGCGATACAGGTCAAGAGCTTCAGTTCATGTTCATATTTAACATTGGACTTGGGGTAAAAAGTGATCTCGGTGACTTTGACCATGGCGTAGTAGATCTTCTGGGATTTTCTGGAAGGTCCCACAAAATCTTCAGGATCTTCTGGAATGGTGCAAAAAACAAACCCAAACCAAAGTCGGTCTGAGAGCGGTCTGAGGAGAATGGCTAGACTGGCACGAAGTGACAAGGACGTTAGCAGGAACGCTACGTTAACGGTAACAAAAAAAGTCCAGGAGATACTTTTCCGATCCTCAGGTGTCCAGTTTGGGTGCCCGCTGTCATGTCAGACTCCGCTTTCTGGTTGACGGGATTGGAACGCAAACCTGTTGCAGCCCGTCCGCCTCACGCTTTGCTGCGTCGTGCGTTCCGAGATGCTTTTCTGCTCACCACGCTTGTAAAGAGTGATTATTTGAGTCACCGAAGCCTTCCTGTCAGCCCGAACCAGTCTGATCAGTCCTACATTACAAGTCTGATCAGTCCTACATTTACAGTTCCAGATCTACGAGTCTGAATGTGGACTTGTGTCTCATCGTTGCATTTCCATATAATCACTTCTGACAGAAAAAAATAACTCCATAATTCGTTAATGAAAGAGTTTCTGACCCGGAGCGTGCCTCTTTGTGGCAACGCCTTGGTTGAATTCAAGGTATCTTCACTTATCCAGCTGTAATGACAGTGTGAATGTTCCAGCAAGCCTTTTTTTTCCCGGCTCCTACACCAGCACCATGGCTGTCTACCCTCTCTTTATGGTCAGAGTAGCTTACAATTAAGCTGAATGAATCCTACTGGCACGCTTTTAAGTTATGAATTCTACACTGAGCGTGTGTGTGTGTGTTACGTACATGACACATCTGCTGAAGCACAGGACAATAATATTTGTCCTCTAATAGCAGTTAAGGCTGAGGACAGGATATAACAAAGACACCAGTGGACTACTGAGTGTGTGACATAATTACACATTAGAGGGCGGAAGATGGATTTTTTTTTTTTTTTTTGCTTTAAGCATCGTTAGAGTGGATCACGGTTATACTTCATTTCTTGCTTTTTACTTAGCATGTGTGTTTTGCATTGTATAAGGAATAAAACACTTACTTTTGTGCTCTTATAGGCATAATGTAGCATGGCACGGTGGTTAATGTTACCACCATAACGTTGATTATTTTCCTATAAAGGCATGTCAAAAATTATTTTATTCTTCTGATACCATGGTATCTTATAAATTAATATAATTTTTATTTTATTAATGAGTGACTTTTTTTCGGTTATGGTTATTTATGCTCATTTGAATACTTTCATGTCACACATGGCCACTAGAGGGCATGAAAAAAATAACAGGTAGTATGATGAAGTCAAGAGCGCACGGTGGCTTAGTGGTTACGTCCACCTCACACCTCCAGAGTCGGGGGTTCGATTGCCACCATAGCCCTGTGTGTGTGTGTGTGTGTGTGTGGAGTTTGCATGTTCTCCCTGTGCGTCGGGGGTTTCCTCCGGGTACTCCGGTTTCCTCCCCCAGTCCAAACATGCATGGTAGTCTGATGGGCGTGTCTAAAGTGTCCGTAGTGTATGAATGTGTATGTGATTGTGCCCTGTGATGGACTGGCACCCTGTCCAAGGTGTACCCCGCCTTGTGCCTGATGCTTCCTGGGATAGACTCCAGGTTCCCCCGTGACCCTGATAAAGGAGTAAGCGGTAGAGGATGGATGGATGGATGGATGATCAGGTCATTATGACCTTTCTTCTCTGAGGTACATTCTGTAGTTAAACATCTATAATTAATTTCTCCTTTGCTAAACCATGTGGTGTGGGATCAGCTGTACCGTACTGTGGTTCAAGCTAGTACACGCTTGGTGCTAAAATGTGTTCTTTATTGAAGACAGACATGTTGGGCTCCACATCTAATGCGAATACATCAATCATATGTACAGCTCAGGTCTTTGGACTTCATCCTTGTGCCATGAAGTTTTTCCAGAAAGGAAACCATTTTTCAGGTAAGCAGAATCACTGCCAAGAAAAAAAAAACCAACAATCTAGCGTCTCTTATTCAATGATTATAATAAACCAAACATGAGCTTGTTAAACCCATCTCTAGACGTGTTGGACTATTTTTGAGCTCTAGGTTTTCTTGTTCTATTGACAGATTATTTTTGTTCATTTTAAAGATTAATTTCTAGAAAGAAGCAAAAGTATCTTCCAATAGAATAAGAAATATATGTATTTAAACTTAAAAATTGCTAAATATTTCCAGAAAGTGGATTAATAATCGTATTTGGTAAGAAATAGTAGATACGTTTGACTGGATTCAATCTCTTTTCAGTTCCTAAGATTCATATAAAACATTTCATGCTGTGATCTTTTTTTATATATATATGTTTTATTAAACATCTTGAATTACATGTAAAATTCTTGTTTTAGTAACACTGTTAATCTCACACTCTCAAATATCCTGTAATATGAAATGAATGCTTGCTAACTCGCATACACAGCTGGGGCAAGTCATTCTGTTAGAAGCACCAGTTACACTATATGGTCTAACGTACTGTATGTGGACACCTGACCCTCACACCCATGGGTACTTGTTTTAAAGTCTGTCTCTCCTTTGCCGTTATAATCTTTTGCCGGGCAGCTGTGGCTCAGTCGGTAGAGCGGGTTGTCCACTAATCCGCTAATCGTAGGGTTGGTGGTTCGAATCCCGGCCCGGGTGATCCCATGCCGAAGTGTCCTTGGGCAAGACACTGAACCCTAAGTTGCCCCCGATGGCAAGCTAGCACCTTGCATGCAGCTCTGCTACCATTGGTGTGTGAGTGTGTCTCATTTGTAAGTCGCTTTGGATAAAAGCGTCCGCTAAATGTAAATGTTATAATAACCTCCACTTTTCTGGGAAGGTTTCCCACTAGATTCTGGGAAGGTTTCCCACTAGATTTTGGAGCGTGGCTGTGGGGATTTGTTGAGGTCAGGGCTCTGTGCAAGACACTCAAGTTCTTCTAGCTTCTTCCAACCTCAACACACCATGTCTTCATGGAGCTGGCTTTGTGCACAGGGGCATCGTCATACACGAACATGCATGCATTGAAGGGAAATTCTGTGCTTGTACATCTTGTGCCAATCGTTTTGGGAAGAACCACATACACATTTTGATGGTGTGATGTTCATCGTCCGAACTAGTTATGGTTTGCTACGTGATTAAGTTGCCGTCCCTTAGCAGGCAGGCAGCAGATGCTAATGAACATGTTCAGAGTGAGTGTCGCTTGTTGTTGATCGGCGCAGATGATGATTGATAGTGTTGACGAACTGACTTCTGTTTATAACTCCTCTCTCCAAACCCACTCTGGAACCCAGAGAGACGCATAAACAACATTCAAAATGAAATTGCAATTCATTGTGCTTGGGGAACAGAAAGATTCTGAATAAACCAACCAAAGATGGAAGTAATGGTTATGCTGTGTGTGGGTTGTATATCAATTCCAACTTTAATAGTCCCACCCACACACACACACACACACACACACACACACACCACATACATTTGCTATACATTTATATACATTTACCCACGGTGTATTGATAATAAACTGCCGAGACCACTAGTGTTGCTTGTAGTACGTTCAGCTCTATATTGAGCACAAGCTTCGGGTGATAGGTGTGTCTAAAAATGACAGCGAGACACTTCCTCTTCGATGGTTAAAAGCTTTTTTTTTTTTGTCCAACCTCCTGCTTTAGAGGAAGAGAAGTGTAGTTAGCACAAATGTGTGAGGAGAGAAAGTGTCACATGTCTGCTTCAGGGCCTGCTCAAATGATCGCACGAATCTAAAGAGTGATCCGGTGCTGTCGGGTTCGGGTCTCGGATCTGCCTCAAATCATCAGCATCTTCTGTGAAGTTGATGGAGTAATGACGAGGTGAAGATCCACTCTGATGTCTGCTGGTGGTTTGGGGATGGATGACTCGATGGAGGAAACAAGGGCCGCACCATTAAGGCAACTGAAGGGTGAGCCTCATGACGAGTTGGACAAGTTACAGCAATTTCTTCTCTTCTTGTCCATCTCTCTCATATAAATGAATGAAGAGTCTTCTATCTTCTTTATGTTTTGCATGTGTTTTTTTCCTTTTTATACTTTGTGTGTGGGTGTGCGGGTGCGCGTGCAATGCAAGTACACCACATCTCAAACAGTGCATGATCAGTGAGAACACTTCCTGTCTAAGTTTGCATTTTGACTTCGTATCCAAGCTGCATCTAAGACCAGCTCTGTCAGGCAACAACTACTCAAATGTCAATACACTAATTTAGCACTGTACGCATTGCTGAATGTAGGAAGCTGTGCGGGTTTTCGTTAAATACTCTAAATTTACATACATTAGATAAGATAAAGCAGAAATGTAAAATTTTTGGGTTTTTTTTTTTTTTTACCACTTCCAGTAAAAGGAGACCCAGAAAGTATTGGTCATGTAAAACCTGCATGCTGTACTACTTCTTTCTTCTCCATGTTATGAAAGTGACCTTTTCTTAAAATGGACATAATTTGGCATGGTGTGTGTTTTGATTTGAAAACTAAGAGGAGTTCCAAATCACAAAAGACCGACAGAACATGTCAGAACAGATGACCGAACATGACCGTGAAACTTCTATCTTTATTTTTGTGATCTTTTTGTGTGTGTAATTGAAGTCCAAAGGGATAAAAGTGCACCTGCTACAGTCATCATTTGTATCCGAGCTATATATGGCTGACAATTTAACTTCATTAAAAATAATAATAATAATAATTAGCACATTATTGACACACATTTGTCCATGGACTATTTAAAAATCTCTTTTTCTAAACGGTGATTCTGGTAACTGTTTTTGCCTTCGACCATTTCCTGTTTTTCTCCAGGCTATAAATATGATTTTACACGCATATATAATCCCTTTATTATTCATCACCATAATGGGAAATAAAGAGCTTTGATAATAATTATAATTATTATTATTTAATTAATAAAGAGGCAAATGGTTATTGACCTGCTCTAGTCAGGTAATAGATATAGAAACACATAAGCAGTTAGTAAGTGCCAAAATCTCACCGTTTTAAAATGTATGCTGACTTTTCGGGGTTGTTAGACGAACTTCTTCAGAATAACAAGTTGATGGAAAGGTTGCATCCTGGCAGATTAAAAATAAATAAATAAATGAAATGTTTAAAGAATGAACTTCTGAGCTTTGCAGAGCATCGCTAGAACGAGAAAAGTCAGTGCGTTGTGAATAGTTATGATGAAATAAATGAATGAAAAAGCTATTTTGAATGTCTGTAAATAAATCCCAAACTCGCTGTAAAAGACTACGATGGAGGATGATTGATGCTTTGGGGCTCGTCTTAAGAATGCTGTTATCATGATGTCTTGTAAAGTTTTACAAATGGCCATCTGAGTCACTGGACTAGATCCCTGTTTGAAACTGTGGTTCGAACGGAAGAAGGCGAGTATGCGCAAACATACGATTATAAAGAAGCTTAAATATTCTAAAATTTAAAGAGGAGGATCCAAAGTCCTCTAAGTATCTCCAGTCTTATTAGACTTTACAGGAAGAAGCTCAGGGCTGTTCTTTTCCCAAGAGGAAGGCTTCGAAAAAATACTAATTCCAAACCTTATGTTTGGAATATGTGTGTGTGTATGTATGTATGTGTGTATGTGTGTGTATATATGTATGTGTAATATATATATATATATATATATATATATATATATATACACAGTAATATATGTGTGTGTGTATATACGTGTGTGTATATATGTGTATACTGTATGTATATATATTTATATATATGTATGTGTATATATATGTATGTATGTGTGTGTGTGTATGTATATATGTATATATGTATGTATGTATGTGTGTGTGTGTGTGTGTGTAGGGCGGCTGTGGCTCAGTCGGTAGAGCGGGTTGTCCACTAATCGTGGGGTTGGCGGTTCGAATCCCGGGTGATCCCATGCCGAAGTGTCCTTGGGCAAGATACTGAACCCTAAGTTGCCCCCG
>JAFFST010052044.1:74836-82573 GCA_022414735.1 Noturus placidus
GAAAGCCAAAGCCATGACAGCCAAAGGAGTCGATGAACTCAGCGGCACAAAGACCCTGGATAAGAGGAGGAAGTCTCAAGATGAGGCTCGGTCCAAGGTAAAGCACTAAAAACACTCGTGCATTCTACACGTGCAAGGTCACAGTACAACAAACTCGCCACCTCAGACCGCAACAGACTCATGCTGATTTAAAGCCTTGTTATACTGTGACCAAAATCTCATCAGTGTGAGGACCTATAGAGCAGCTTTCATGACTATATATAAGTAATAAACACTTTTCGGCGTGCTGTTGTCAGTACGTTTACATGGACAATAATAGTCCGATATTAATCTGATTAAGATGATATTCTGATTAAGAAACTAGCATGTAAACAGAGATTATTGATGACCTTAATCCGACTAAAGTCATACTCGAAGTAAACACAAACCGAATTAAGACATGTGGAGCGTTCCTTTTTTAGTCTCATTATCGACATGTAAACACCGTAATCACACTATTAACATTGTGGGGGAGTTTTCACCGCATTTTGCAACCATTTGACGGCAAACAAAAGTGCACGGCTGCGTCCGAAACCGCGTTCTTACCTGCTATATTATAGTAAGTGAAATACACATATCTCAGCTACTATATAGACGTAAAAGTACGTGGTTTGGGACACAGTCCACGGCTTCAAGCAGTCGTCTATTTGCACGTACAGCATGACAAATAATTAACCGCATTTGAAACTTTCGTAAAAATTAAACATAAAACACCCAAAACTGTATACGGTACCATAACGAAGACCAACTGTATGTCGATGCGTGAAATTCTGGAGGGAACGTCGGACGGCGTGGCGCGGTAACGTAATGACCTGTGCCGTTAATCCATCTATGTTCTATAACATGTAAAACGGGGAGATGAAAGGAATATTCAAAAAGCGACTCATGTAAACACCTTAATCAGAATATTATACGTCTTATTCAGAATAAGGCCGAGGTTAATAATGTTTATTCATTTTTATTTATTTATTTTTTTAAACCTGCAGTTTATCATGTTACTATGAGACTGGAAACTCTCTCCTGAAGGTTCTGTGGATGAAATGGTTTAAACCCCAGGTTTTTGTGTTTTTTGGGGGGTTAAACCAAGAAAATGCTCATTTAATGCTATGTTACCAAACCTGACCCTAAACGTCATCCATGAAGAGATAATCAACTGAAAAATCTGATTTCTGAGTTCAGAAATCATGATCTACGTCATGTTGTGTCTATTTGTATCCTCTTATGGAAGGTTTCAGAGGCTGAGATGCTATACAGGCAGTGTGTGGGCGATGCGAAGGCTCATCAGGAAGGGCTGGAGAAAGTGAAGGAGAGGATCATCGTCCACACCCGCAAGCTCATCTGCCAAGGAGACAACGTGCTCAAAGAGGTAGGAGCACATTTCCAGGGAACTGATCTTGAGAGCCTGTGATTCATGCAGATATTTATTTATTTATTTATTTATTTGTGTGTGTGTGTGTGTGTGTGTGTGTGTGTGTGTGTGTGTAACAGATCTCATGTGATGTTTTTTACTATTTAGATTTATTTAGAACAGCAGCCCTGACTGTGATGCCAGCTGTAATTCAAAGCACAGGTTGATATTAATGCACTTGTTCGAATACCTTCACACAGGTGACAGTGAACATGTTCCACTACCAGAAACAGCAGATGGAGCCGATCCCTTTAGGATACCAGAACCTGGAGCTGACCTGCAGGCCGTGTGAACCCGGAGAACCCTACCTGCTCTACATCTCCAGGAAGTGCGGACCTGAGCAGCCCCTTCAGACCTTCACCTTCCAGGAGTTCATCCCTCAGAACAAGAGGTGAGCTCCGAATAACTCTAACTCCAGGGGACACGAAGCATAGTACGGCTTTGTAATTAAGTTGCAGATTATACGCAAATAAATACACACCTTCTGGACAGTCAGACTGGAGAATTCAGCTGAACTGTGGTGTAACAATAATAAAAGCATGCTTCATGCTAGGGTGACACTGGCCTCCACATCTAACGCTGATGTTTGCTTATACAGAACTCGTAAAGTGAGTAACGCCCTGATGCCGCTGCAGGACTCGTATTCTCTTCCCGAGGACATGAAGCGCTACAGTGACGGAAGTATGTCCAAACTGCTTACCGCTGCTTTAATGATGGAGCATTTGATAATACCTTTATTTGATATTGATTCAAATCTCTGAGTGTTTGGGTAAAATGTTTTTATTTGTACTGTTTAGGAACAGCACGCATCGCATACAGCGACAGTGACAGTATCGGAGGAAGTCTGGAGTCTCTCTCCAGTCCAGGTGAGACGTTTATCACATTCCACTTTATTTCTTACGTAGATACAAACAGATCCAAATCCTTTACGGAGGAATTCCTGTCTTGCAACTATCATACACATTAGATGAGTCAAACACAAGGTGTGTGTGTGTGTGTGTGTGTGTGTGTGCATGTGATATTAAATACTCACTGTTAAAAGTGGTTTTCAAAATACTTTTTTTTTTAAACATGGCCATGTATTTACCATGTATGTACTTTTTTTTTCCATTGATCATTTATTTATTGGATCTACAAACATAAATTTTAAATGGCCGCGTAAAGTATTAAATAATCCGTCATTAAGTGGATTAGTGGTTAGCACGTCAGCCTCACACCTCCAGGGTCCGGGGTTCGAGTCCCGCCGGGGCCGTGTGTGTGTGCGGAGCTTGCATGTTCTCCCCGGGTACTCCGGTTTCCTCCCCCAGTCCAAACACATGCATGGTAGACTGATTGGCGTGTCTAAAGTGTCCGTAGCGTATGAATGGGTGTGTGAGTGTATGTGATTGTGCCCTGTGATGGACTGGCACTCTGTCCAGGGTGTACCCCGCCTTGTGCCCCATACCTCCTCGGATAGGCTCCAGGTTCCCCGTGACCCTGATAAAGGAGTAAGCGGTAGAGGATGGATGGATGGTGTTTTAAAAGTAATGTTTTTAAGAATATGAACATTTACTTTTTATTTTATTGTTTGTATATAAATATATAAGGGATGAAACAAAAACAATGGTCATATTCATAAAGATTTTTTTATTAGGGTTTTTGAGTAAATATGAATTAAAAAGGAAAGTAAATAATTTCATATTTTCATTCGTTCATGTGTTCTTTTCTGTGCACAAGTAATAATATACTATTCATTTAAATTTATTCAGTAATACATTGTTTTCAATAAAGACAAATCCCAATTTTGCTGTTTTTCCTTATATGAAATATAAATATAGAAATATTTTAATATTCTGTTATAAAAAGCACACGTTTTTTTTTCCAAAAAGGTTGTGATGCAACAGTACATACTTAATTATTATAATAATACACATTTATTCGAAACTTTTTTATTCATCTATTACTGACTAGCTTTATATATACATTCAATTGATTTCATCTATTATGTTAATTATTATTAGATTAAAGATTATATTATATTATATCATATATAATATTCTTTTATTTAATCGATTCACTAGATATCGATTCAATTCTATTACTTTTCGAGCCTATTTGTCGATGATATGGTGAAATGAATAAATACATTTGTAATTATTATTACTGTTTTATTGTTTCCTTTCTGACTGACTTGGTCCTGAAGCCCATATGAATAAGCTGCCGAAAGCTCCGTCTACTGGAACTGTGTCCTCTGATGACCTGGACGAGAGAGAACTGAGCGCTGAAGCTGGTGAGCGAACACACACACACACACACACACACACACACACACACACAGAGAGAGAGAGAGAGAGAGAGCTGTAGCAGGCCTGATGATGCTTTTCCTCTTTATCCTCCACAGAGAGTTCTGATCCTCTAAACGACAGTAACGGCACCTACTCTAAAGTGCGCACCACATCCCGAGCTGCTCTCACTCACCGCCTCAAGAAAACAAAGAGCAAAATGCAAAAGTGCAAACTGTGCGACAACTTTATCCTGGTCAGCGGCATCGAGTGTGAGGAGGTGAGACAGGAAAGGGGGACAACACAGGACTGACGTGTTTGAGCATTTTGAAAATTCTGAAATTTTTTTAAAAGATTTTTCTAAATCTCCGGGGATGGGGGTTTGAATCCCGCCTCCGTCCTGTGTACACAGAGCTTGCATCTTCTCCCCGTGCTTCGGGGGTTTCCTCCGGGTACTCCGCTTTCCTCCCCAGTTCAAAGACATGCATTGTAGGTTGATTGGAATTTCCAAATTGTCCGTAGTGTGTGAGTGTGTGTAAGAGTGTGTGTGTGTGTGTGTGTGTGTGTGATTGTGCCTTGTGATGAGTTGGCACCCTATCCAGGGTGTCCCCCGCCTTGTCCCCCGAGTCCTCTGGGATAGACTCCAGGCTCCCTGCGTCCCTGTGTAGGACAAGCGGTATAGAAAATGGATAGATATATAATATTTAACATATTATATTACATATTATTACAATAATAATTGCAATACTTAATAAAAATCACAATTAATATTTTAAATTAATGGACTGTTTTGCTTAGATAAATAATTACTTGACAATTGTATTACAGTGTTTTTGGTTTTTAGCTTAATTTTAGTTCATTTTTACTGTAGTTTTGGTCGCTTGTCATATTTTTAGCTTCAGATTTCATTGCAATTTAAGCAGTATTTCTAGTTTGTTTGGGTTTTTTTTAACATTTCATATTAGTATATTACTTTATTTCCTTTTACAATGCAATGCAATTTCATTTGACTTTGTTGTTGTTGTTGTTGTTGATTTTAAGTCTTATGATGCGTAACGTTTCAGTGTTGAATCGTACGTACTACAGACCTTTCCATACAGGTCCAGGTAGAATATTTGTAAGAAAGCGAGAACAATTAAATATTGTAGATCGTTACATTATACTGTGGCATCCTCAAGTCTGAGAGAGCACGAATGAAATCGTGTTTATTTTGCATTTGTTTCTAATTTGCTGAAATGTTCATTGTAAATTATATTATCAGCAGCGACCTGAGGGAAAAGTAGAATCTTTACGTAAAAGGCTTTCTTAGTATTTTCTTATGTCTCCATTTGACTTGAATGGCTTTAGTGTGCGCTCGAGCTCGCACAAACGTTTGTACTTTGTGTCAGATCTGATCCGTGTCATAGCGTGTTGGGCGGCTGTGGCTCAGTCAGTAGAGCGGGTTGTCCACTAATCCACTAATCGTAGGGTTGGTGGTTCGAATCCCGGCCCGGGTGATCCCATGCCGAAGTGTCCTTGGGCAAGACACTGAACCCTAAGTTTCCCCCGATGGCAAGCTAGCACCTTGCATGCAGCTCTGCTCCCATTGGTGTGTGAGTGTGTCTCATTAGTAAGTCGCTTGTAAATGTAAAATGATATTTCTGTAAAGCTGCTTTCAGACAATGTCCATTGTAAAAAGCGCTATACAAATTGATTGATTAATTAATTAATAATTATAGCAAATCCTGAAAATGTCCAACGTCTGCGAGCGTCCATACCTCCAGTGGACGGGATGAGACTTACTCAAAGCTGACTGTTTGTACACAGAAGTCAATATCACACATTTTGATTACATTTAAATAGTGGCATAGAAATAATGCAGACTGTTGAATATTAAATAACGATAAATATGATTGGTCAGTGGTTTTCAAAGTGGGGGCCGCGGTCCCCTTGGGTGTGAAGAATAAATTCTCACTCTCAACCACACACACACACACACACACACACACACACACACACAATCAATTCCTAATGTTATGTAAATTTGTAAGATGTAATTATTAATAAAAAGGGGGGTATATTCAGAAGTCTGGATTTTTAATGTGTTTTAAAGACATCTCGCAAAAGGGGGGCCTCGGTCACATGTTAATGCCATTTGGGGAAAAGTTTGCAAACCCCTGTGATAGGTGATCGAAAAATAGAATGAAATAATTATAATAATGATGTTCGCAGACTTTTGGACACCACTGTATGTGCACAAAAATATCTACAGTAATAATATCATAAAACCTTATAAAAAAAGATTAGGCAATTATCAGGATGTGAAAACTGAATATATAATCAATCTCTGTCTCTCTCTCTCTCTCTCTCTCTCTCTCTCGCTCTCTCTCGGCCCTCAGTGTGGCTTAATGGTGCACAGGAAGTGTCTGGATCTGTGCCAGATCGAGTGTGAGCGCAGGAGGGGGGTTCTCTTTGGGATCGAGTTCTCCATGTTGCCCAGAGAGCAGCCACAGGACGTTCCCTTCATCGTGCAGCGCTGTACTGAAGAGCTCGAGAGCCGAGCACTGACAGTACAGGTACACGCTTTACTGAAACGAGAGAAATGCCAACAATACCATGAGCACGTGTTTACAGGTTTCTCACAGAGAGCAGGATCAAATACTGTGGTTAGGTTTCTGTAGGTATCTGTATTGTAAACTCTAAATAAATAAATAAATAAATAAATACATAATCATGTACTACTAGGAATCTTTGGGAGTTCTTATTGAACTTATGGTCACGAACCTTTGCACAAACCTTCTGAAAATGTTTTCCAATATTCGCCAATGACAAGAAGAAGAAAAAAAAACGCAAATAGATCTTCTAGTCAGCTTTTTGGTGGTTGTTGTTGTTTTTGTTTGTTTGTATTTTTAAATATAGATGAGAGATATCTGTCTCATTGCTGGGTGTGTTCTTGAGCGGGACAGAAATTGTTGTTTCTTAGTAGATCCCTGGCGTGATGATGACATCATCCCGCCAAAATCATCCTTATAATAGACCTCTGAGGAAAACATCTGCAAAGTTAGCTTTCTAGGTTTCATGCTAATATTTATCTACACCCTCTTGGAGTAGCAGCAGCTGATTTATTTAATGTTACCTTTTTTTAGTTACTCCAATGGTATAAATACTCTGCTCTTATGGATATCAAACAATGGCAAACACACAACAGGTGTATTTTAAAAATATAGATTCGTTAAGTATAGGTGTGTAATAATTATTGGCACCTGATTATTGAATTACATGAATTCATCCATATGCGACAAAAATATTTGAAGTATATTCCCATTGATATTTTATATTTTTTAGTACACCTGGACGGCTAGGAATAGGAAATTGTTCAACCATGGCTTCCTGTTTCACAGGGGTATAAATATGAGGTAACACACACCAGATTCACTTAGTCATTCATAATAAGACCAAGGAATATCGCTGTGATGTGCGGAAAAAGGTTGTTGAACTTTCACAAAATGGGGCGTGGCTATAAGTAAAATGCACATGCATTGTAAAAGTCCATTTCCACCATCAAGGCAATAATGAAGTTCCAGTCAACTGGAAATGTTATGAATCGACCTGGAATTGGACGTGTGTCTCAACACACTGTGAAGAGGACGGTTCGAGTGGACAAAAAATCTCCAAGGATCACAGCTGGAGAATTGCAGAAGTTAGTTGTGTCTTGGGGTCAGAAAGTCACCTACATCACTACAAGATGTTTAGAAGGGGTTCAAAAGAAAAGCCTCTGCTCTCATCCAAAAACAAACTCGAGCATGTTCAGTTTGCCGACACTACTGGACCTTCACATGGGATCGGGTTCTATGGTCAGATGAAACCAGAATAGAGCTTTTTGGTAATAAACTCCAGAGGAGGTTTTGGAGCACACAGAGAGGTAGACATTTGGAAAGGTACCTCATGTCCACGGTTAAATATGGAGGTGGATCTTTAATGTTTTGGGGATGTTTTTCTCCCAGAGGACCTGGACATTTTGTTAGGATACATGGCATCATGGACTATCAA